>JANHGB010021676.1:40646-51963 GCA_026283785.1 Coracopsis vasa | reverse complement strand
CACCTGGGAAAACATGATCCCCAAGAGCAGCACAGACTCAGATCTACTTGGCTGGGGAGTAGCTCTGTGGAAAGGGAGCCGGGAGTCCTGGTGAGCAGCAAGCTCAAGATGAGTGAACAGTGTGCAGCTGCAGCAAAGAAAGCCAACAGGATGCTAGGTTACATCAACAAAGGCATCACCAGCAGAAATAAAGATGTAATTATCCAACTCAGGGCTGGTCAGGTCACACTGGAATACTGTGTTCAGTTTTGGTCCCCACTATACAAAAACTACATGACAGGCTGGAGAGGGTTCAGAGAAGGGCCACAAAGATGATCAAAGGCCTGGGAAACCGCCATATGAGGAAAGGCTAAGAGAACTGGGTCTGTTCAGCCTTGAGAAAAGAAGGCTCAGAGGAGACCTTATCATCATGTTCCAGTGTTTAAAGGGTGGCTACAAAGAAAACAGAGGCTCTCTTTTTACAAGTCACATGGAAAAGATGAAAGGTAATGGGCACAAATTATTCCTGACAAGATTCTGACTGGACACAAGAGGAAAATTTTTCACAATGAGAACAATCGCCATTGGAATAATTTCCCCAGGGAAGTGGTGGATTCCCCAGTGTTGGATACTTTCAAGATTTAGCTGGACGGGATCCTGGGCGATCTTGTCTAGACTTGCTTTTTGCCAAGCAAGGTTGAACTAGATGATCCTTGAGGTCCCTCCCAACCTGGTATTCTATGATACTCTCTTTTCATATATTAACCATCACCACCACTCCAAAACACAAACACACTTTGAAGACGCCATGGATTCTTCCTCTACCATTTATTCAAACCTGTTTTTCCAGTGAAGAGTAAAAAGAGTAACCCCTTTCTTGGTGTACAGATAGTCTGTATTTACAACAGTGTCACAGAGAAGGCAGAGAAGAGAACTAAGGAGCAGATGATACAGGACACAAAAGCTATTAAAAACAACAGATCTTTATCGAGCACCCCTTTAATGAACTTGTGCAAAGACTGCCACAGATCCTGGTTTTAAGGAGGGAAAGAAAAAAAAGAAAACAAAACCCACACAAGGAAGAAAAGACTTGCTGCTTTGACAAGTGGTTGTAAGTAATAAAATAGAAACTTGAAACCCTGGACAACAATGTTGATCAAATAATCAGTCTGAAGATGACAAATATAATTGAATACGGCACCCAGACTAGCAAATAGACCTCACTTTATGAGATCACGGCTCTGGTCAAGAGCCCAGAAAATGCAGCAAAATAAAGCAGTAACATCCTTAACCTTGACATCATAAGTAAGACATATCATAATTCCCCCTACATCTCCACTCCTTTTTAAAAGCACAGGCTGAAAGATATTCACATGCTTATCCAGGTACTGGCAATTACAAATATTTTTCTTGCCTTCCCACTGGCTAATATGGGAAGATACAAGGTTTTCACGTATTTAGAATTTCCAAGACTAGCATAATAATACTGTCAACATGGATTTGTCGATAATAATTCTCTCTGCCTCCTCGATTCATACAGTCATAAACTCACATGTTGGACAATAGCAAGAGAAGATTTGTCCATTCTTTGAAAACATGCCCCTCAAACACTGGATGTGCACTTGAGATGACAAGTAATGACCATTCGCTACAGCCTAAAAATTAACTATGGTTAGGTAAATGTTAAAAACTAAGTATTTGCAAAAGAGAGCACTCTAGGGGGAGCAATGAAATAGATGCTATCTCCTAACTTTTAACAGCAGGACACTGGAGTCACCAATACTGAGTTTCTTTGCACTCTTAAAATGTTGTTGCCATGTTCATCAGAATTTCTTTGCCCACTTTATTGGAGTTTAATATACATAGTGTAGATTAAGTTATTCTTAAATGTCTGTTACAGATGCAGTAGGTAAAAGAATCATCCCTGTTAACTGTCACAGGTAGAACCAAGTACACCAAAAGCTTTCATGAATATCTGTTAGCAAAGTTATTTTTTGCAGATTAACATAGCTATAGTTAACTATTCACCCACAAAGCATTAATCCTTTTTCTATTCTTTTCCCTCCCACCCATAAAAAGCTGCTTGTCAAGCAACTATCTCCTAGAAAAATTGAACAAAACTAAATAGTTAGGTTATGAGGTTAATGCAAATCAGGAGACACACACACCACCACCCAAAAAAAGGCATTTCTGATATTTCTTTCATGCAGATATTCAAAAAACAAGGACATCAATGAATTACATTTACTTCAAGACTGCTCTGCAGCTATGTGAAAACTGAGGTGTTTGGGGGTATCTCCATCTTTCAACAGTGCCATGAACATTGCTAACACTTTTTCACATTGTCTACCTGAGGAGAGATAAGAAATGACACCCAGAAAACATAACGACCTGAAAAAGGCCAAAGCTTCACTGGCTCAGATAATGCCAGACTGCTGATATGCTCTGAAATGCTCAGATGGGCACAGTGAAGTTCTGTTGTGACATAAATTAAGACCACCTCTCCTAGAAATAGTCTAGGTGAGGCTTAAAGCTTTCCAAAACATGTCAAGAGAGCAAAGGACTTTGGAGCCCAGATTAAACCAAAATCTACCTTGAAAGAAAGGAGACAGAGCCAAGCCAAAAATACCAACCCAACCCTCCAATACTGCCTGTTTCCTCAAACCAGTATTACACGGCAGCAAGCTGTTTTGAGTCTGCCAAGGGTAGGACTGCATTATGTATTTATTTTAAGATTTATTTATAACATGGATTGTAGGCCATTTAAATATTGTTGAGAGGAACACTTGAGACTTCCTACACAATCTTACGCTGTTTCCATTCGCATTTTCTGAATAGAACTTACAAAAACAATCTAGTGACAGGACTCATTGTACTAGTCTCTCATTTCATGGACAATACATGTTGATTAAACTTGCAACATCAAGTCCTTTATCCTGGACAAAGGTATTTACTCTTAATACTTTACAAGTTATACAGGAGGGAAGGATAAACTAACAGAAATAGTGAAAAAGTTAAACGCATAAAATTCTTATGGGCATTTAACTAAACTCTTTCCTCATTTTACTAAGCTACCTTCTTAAGTCAGAGCCCAGCTGACTGATGGCCCCATCAAACATCCCCATCCAGTTGAAGAGGTGAGACACAGACTCCAGACTTATTTGATCACTGCCAAGATACCAAGAGTTGACACTACATGGCTAGAGATGGAGGCACGTCTTCTTTGATAAGAAAAACCAGTGAGACTAGGCTGGTATGATAGACAATTTCTGTGTCATATGCTTCACACTCCTGAAATACCTATGTTCTTGAACCTCCTTGCAACATGTGAATAAATAATTTTATCCTGGCAGCTGTTCTACAGCTAGGTTTGCTATTTTATCTCCCTTCATAAGCTGAGAAAGCGTAGGATTTGATTCCCATTTCAGTATGTACTGCTAAAGGTACTTAGACTTAAGAGTAGACACATGCTTGTCTGTTTGTTAAATGGACTACTATGCATACACTTACAAACAGGGAGCTAGAAATAAAATCAGGTATACGTGAAGAATGTAGGCAAGCTTCTCCGTTTTCAGGTTATTACCAGAGCTTTCACACTCTCAGCAGGTCCCCAGTGAAACTGTTGCTGGAGGACTTCTTACTGCTTTAAATAATGCAGTACTCCACAAAGGCATTTTGGCAGTAAAGAAATGCTCACAGAGCATATGTTGTTCCAGAAGATAATTTAACTTGTCTGACAGTTCTCAAATTTCAGTGCATAAGAGTTCTAATTTTTAAATTAAATTAAATTCTGCAGAGCACTTCAGGTCCAGCGAAAAGCACAACATTCTCTTGCAGGATTTCACTGCTGCAATATAGATCCCACCACCTCTTTTATGACAGCAATGTATAAGGATTAGTTGGAGGGGTATTGCTGGGTTGCAGGCAGGAGCATTACTTATGTTCACAGCCACGTTTTCAAGTTATTTCAGTAGAAATGTAAGGAGGAGAACTACATCAGAATAATTCACATTTTCAGAAATTGAGTCTATGTCTTAAGTGTTCAAAATTCCAAATGTTTTTGAGAGTGATATACTCCATTACATTCTTGTCTTTTGCCTCCAGCTTGCAATATTCAGGTTCTCACTTAAACGCATTTTTAGATGAAATTTGAGTGATAAAAAAATCCACTGCAATTACTGCTATTATTAAAAGCTTCAGAACAGAAGATATGCAGCTGACATTAAACATTCACAAATAAAAACTCTGCACCTCTTCTTTATTTGATGATGTGAAATTTATTACTGATCCAATATTCTCACTAATAACTAAAAGAATGACTAGAGGAAAAAAAAATACTAACACTTTAAAAATTAAATAAAGAATTTTGAGCACTCTGAAAGATGAAATCAACTTGCTGATCACTTGCAAACAACTGGAAGAAAATAAGCTCATGCAGAAGGACTTAAAAGAGCAGCTATATTTTCCACCTCTTGAAAAGGAATGTCTCAGCTGATCAGAGAATGAGTAAGCTTAAAGCCAACAGCAATACACAAATAGCAATACAGCAATATGGTTATATATTGGCATAACAACTGGATGGTGGCATAACAACTACGCTTAAGCAAGATAACAGACCACATGGTCTGCTCTTGACTGATATATTAGAATATTTAAAAAAAAAAAAAAAAAAAGAAGGTATATTTTCTCAACTTCTCTTGGTGTGTTACAGAAACAGCTTATTGGCCCCAAAGTCACCATGGAAGAAAGAAAAGAGCGCTGTAATAGTACATCAAAAGTAGCACACAAATACTCACACAACAGCTACCTACATTGTACTGACATTGATGATTCCTTGCAATTAAAGGCTAGGAAAGGCAGCATGAAGAGACTAGAATAAACGATTGATAGAAAACAATAAATATAAAAAAAACCATGAAAACACTCAAGTTTTTTCCACTGACACCACTACCACAGCTTCATACATCTAGAACAGTCATAGGACTGACACAATGTTGGCTTCTTTCAGCATTAGGCCAGAATTCCAGAGATCAGCACAAACTTATCATTAAACAAGCAGGGAGTCCTCCATTTATTTATAGGCATCATTCTAGAAATGAAACTGACACTAAAAGAAAAATATAAAATAAAAAAAATAAAAATAAAAAAAATCAAGACTTACTTGTCAAGGAAGTCCTTGTCTACAACTGCACAAATATCGAGCAGAGGATTTCCCATTCCAAACAGGACATTTTCACTGCAAGAGAATAAATTATTTAAAGTTAACTTAGCATTAATTTATTGTTCCTAGTATAGAATGCTGAAGACATGGGGTTTTTTTAGAGAGAAAAGTTTCTCTTGAATACAGCTAAGGAACAAGAAGATATACATTTTGCCCAGCATGGTACTCTCATAGCAACGAGGCATATAGACAGAGAGTCGATTTTGAGTAAAGCATCATCCTACAATCATCTTATTTGATCAACAGACAGACTGCAAGCAGTCAAGAATATATAAAAGCATTCTGTTTAGCTGTCATTCACTCAAATAGAGAATTAGAGCTGCATGCCACATTCTGTAGTTTTAAAGGATTCCATTCAGGTTGTAATACCAAATTTTAGACAGGGGGAGCATCAGCCCAGATGATAAGAATATCCCTGAACAGATTTAGTTGTTGGGTTTTCTCTGCTACTGACCAATAATTAACTTATTAAAACAGACTTAAGTTGTTAACAGAACTATGGATTCTACATTGTCAGCCATCTTAAACAGCACAGCCGTCTACCTTGTATGTACTTTCTTTAATCCATTTTAAATTCATTACCATGACTCTGGTCAAAAAATCACGACATGAGGGATACTGTGAGCAGCTGAAAGAGCTGGTTTTAATTTTTTAACTTTTTTTTTTTTTAGATTCATTCAGAAACCATGTGTTACATTTTTCTAAATAGCATGTACTTGGGTGATAATGCAGTAATACCAAAGGATTAGATATGCAGCCTAGTGTCAAGGAGAAGTGAAAGCAGCTGTTCACGAAGGCTGTCTAAAACTGCATCCAAACCCATCACATTCCTTGCTAAGCTGACACCTGCTGCATCCAACTGGCAAGGCAAGGATTTTCTCTAGCCACGGAAGGTAGCTTCAGTAGGACCACCTCCCTCTTTGCTACCTCTCTATCAAGTATTTGCAGAGAAAGCATATTCCCTGTCTCTCCATCCCCCAAAAAGTACTACTGTAATATTGCAGTTGGATGCAAAGTCTACCTAAGTTTATTCAAAGCTGTGTAACAGTGTCAGCTGAATCTCAAAGAGAGTTTTCAATTGTTCTGGTCCATTTAGAATAAGAGAAATGTTTTAGAGAGAAAAGAATATAAAACAAGAGGAAAGTGGATGATATGGAACAATCTCATAAATGTGCCAGAGGCTCAAAACTCATTCACTTACTTCCTTTCAACTGCTACAAAAAGCCCTTTGCTGACAAATATTTGTCAAATTTGAAGCTACTTGCCAGAAGCACACAGTCAAACTTCCTCTTTACAATGCCACACTAGCTTCCATTACATGCTAAATTCTGAAGTCCAGAAAAGAGGAAAATATGATTAATAATCTTGATATTGAGAAACAGCAAACCATGCTTTAAGTATCCTATTTTTTTGTTATAGCTTTAAAGTCAGGCCTTTACAGCCCATTTCACTCTACGTACAATATAGGAGACATTCCTTCGTGAAGAGAGAGCCAGAAATCCAGCTCACTCCCAGCTCACATATGTAACATCTGCTTAGTGAAAACCTTTAAGATTCACTAAATACTTTTGTCAGTGTGAAAAGAAATATTGATTCCTCTAAATCACATAACCATAAGTTATATCTAGCTAAAAGAAAAGAAGGGCACAGGTGACAGATTAGATGACATAATGATAGAGGTATCACAGTTGGAACCCCAAAACAGGACATTCTCTCCATTTTAAAAACTAAGTATTCCATCAGTAGTACTGCAGGAAAATGAATGAACAAGTCAGAATTCTAAAAGTGGTTAATGTAGATTGGTCCCAAACTGTATGCTCCAGTACTTGATGTTTAGCTAATTCTTACATTCTGTGAAATTTTACACATCAATAATTTTATACCTACAGTTAAGAAGTATCACGGATACTTCTATGTAAGACAAGTATTAGCACTTAAGTGTATGGTATGCCAGCAAACAGCAGCTGTACTTCAAAACCTCTCTGAAATACAGCTGACATGTTGAGGTCACTACCTATGAATAGGTTACCTTGTTCAATGGAAAAGCAAAATAGAAACTAGCAAGCATTTAAAAAGCTGCAGGCTGCAGAACATACTGGTCAATATACCTGAAGCAGCACAAGAGCAACTTTGTACTGGTTTAGCGTCCATTAGTTCTATTAAGCCAGCAACATGCATTCACAACTCCTCTTACATCAGCAGGAACTACCACTTCCACAGTCATTTTTTCCAGGCAGCTCTTTACATCACATACAGTAAGTCCTGTTCCATCCTCAACCCTTCCTTCTCCCACAGTATTTTATAATCATACCTGGCCAATTATTCTAAGGCTGTGTAGTAGGGTGCCATCTGGGACAGAAAGTTTTAAAAGCCAAGGTAGCTATCACTAGGCTAATAAATGTATGTTCAGAAACATTTTCCTGACACTTCTGAGCAAACTTGTCCCAGCTTCAGCATAGCTGTTTCTTTCAATCAGATGTAGGACAGCAGAACTTGACAGCTTTTCAAACACATAAAACTTCGAGTATATTAATCGCTTGATTCCTATGAAGAGGCACACAACACAATTTGTTCTTGCAAATATCTAAATACACAAAGTAACATATATTAATAGCTAGCCTTCGTATTTCAATTAACACATATTTCTACATTTTTGGTTGTTACAGCTGGATGTTTGAATTAACTAAGCTCCAAAGTACTAGAACTTCCATGCTTAAAACAAGGTATTGATGGTACATTGGCATAAAGGAGAAAAATCCATACATTCTATTTGTACTAGAGGCTGTAGTCATGTCATTCCTTAACTGACACTGCATTTGGTAAAAGTACTTTTCTGGGCAAAATGGGAAGTCTAAACAATCTCTTTCCAAGTATCACATTTTAAAAATGCAACAAGTTAAAGCAGACATTTAAGATCACCACTGTGATCAGCGTTTTCTAACATGAGCTTTGTGAACCACAATCTGGAAAGTCCGGTGTTTCTACTGTTAAAGACTTTGCTATGTAAATCCTTAGCATGTTCAACCTGATTAACTCAACACTGGCTACATTTCAGCACCCTAACAGCGCAAAGCATCTGCACTGTTACACTAGTATTTTTTTGTGGCACAACATGAGTTATGGCAGTTACTTTGCTACAGTTTGCTCCTCTGTAATACTACTACTACCACTAATAATATCACATATATTCTATAAATCCACATATCATAAAAGCAAAACATCAAACACAATATTTAGGATCCAGGAGAATGCTAAATGTACAAGTCTCTGGACCAAGAAGCTGTTACATTCTCATCAAGTTTAACACTTCAGCAGTACACGTGAACCTTACTGGCCTATGTTTGCTGTTCAGTCACACTGGACACCTGCACTGATTAAAATATCACAGATGATTTCCAGCCAGCTAGATACAAAGCACAGTAAGGAAGCAGCAATAGCTTCCTGAAATGTGAGATTTCACAATACATAGGTTATTTCATAGAACCATAGGGTTGGTTGGGGTTGGAAAGGACCTTAAGATCATCTAGTTCCAACCCTCCTGTCATGGGCAGGGACACCTCAGACTAAACCACGTCAACCTGGACTTGAACACCAGAAATACATCTCTGCCACAGACACAGAACAAAACTTACATACTCCACAGCCTTCTTGACTCCCTGCAGTCCCTTTTCTTGCACAGGAGTACTGGTATCTAATCATCTGAGAAGTGTGTTCTTGCTTAACCCAACTAACCTATTGCAAGAGAGTATTTGGCTCAGGTCTTCAAGAAACAAGTGACATCTCCACCTGCACGAACTGAGGGCATTGAATGACTATACACAGTCAGTATGTATGTGTGAGTATATACATATACACATATATATACACACATATATGTGAACTGTACGTGTACTTTTTAAACTCCAAACTAAGAACAAGATGTTCATACAAATCTTAAACTTGTCTGGACACAGAAATACACTATCCACCCATCAGGCAAAACTACAGCACCAATGGGAACTTACAGAAAGCTTGGATGCATGCTGCATTTGCATTCTCAACTTGACAACAAGTAATATAGTTCATGAATTTGTCATTCAACTCAGGACCAGATGAAGAACAAGTTGTAATCATTACCTCAAACAATGTAATTCATTAAGTATAAATAAATTTTTACCTGCTAATTGTGGCATTCTGTTTGGAGATTGCCAAGATGACCGATTTTTCACAAATAGTCAAAACCACACCAAATGACAACACACATACATAGGTACTGAGCTACCCTTCAAACATTTTGAAGAAGTCAACAAATTAACCATAACTGAATGATCTGGAAAGCCATGTCCAGTATGATGGTTATACATAACCAGTGCTCAACCATTGCAAGCATTTTTGAAAACGCAGTCCTGTTTCTCGTTGGCTACTGAACATTAGCAGTGCTGTATCTAACTATCACACAATATTGTTATCATCCCATGCTGCTGGGCACTTCAGTGGAAGAGCAACATCAAAATAACAGTGAAAGCTTATTATTAGTTACTGGCACAGACAGAGGAGTATTTTGAGCCTTCAGATACTGGCATGTCTTGCTTTAAGAAACAAACAAACAAAAAATCCCATTATTTCTAAAAAAAAAAATTTCTTGTTAATTGCTGCAAAGATTTTCTCATCTACATAACAGTAACTAACAGTAAAGCCAAGTTGAAAAATTCATCTTTTTTTATTGTTCTGTAACAGCCTTATACTGTTGTGCAGCTGTAACATACACTTAAATTCTTGTGCTAAGACATTCTGCAGTCAGAAAGCCTTAAAAAAACACGACTGGGACATTCGGGTGTCCCAATTGCATGACAGCCTGCTGTTGCCTAGTCTTCCATTTACAAATATAAGATATAATTTTGTAAAATCTAAACTGTTAGCATTTCTATGGGGTTTAATTATGCTTTAAAAAGTAAGGCCAAACAAGGCATGTTCTAAGCCTGCTCTCAATATATCCCTTTCCGTCACAAAGGACATAGTTAAACCCCATATAACACAAGATTTGAAATTATCAAAAAAAAATTTATACATGTAGTTAACAGCAACAGTACCAGATTCGTAGCATTTGAATAGCTATAAGCTCTTGACTAAAAACATCCTTCTCTCATCCTACTCACCTTTACAACGTAAGTGACTGTGATGACATTTACCATTAACAATAGCTTGCCTGACACTAAAAGTATCTCCAAACTGTTATTCCATGACTACAGAGTTCAGACAATTTCCCTTGCATCACTCATCAGCAAATCACTTCAGCATACAGACCTTAAACATACAAGTCACCTGCAGGACTGCTCACATGCTTTCGCTACATAGGTCTTAAGTAAAGGCAATATTTGACTAAGGAGTTACAGGCCTACATACTGACTTAGAGGAGTATCTTCAGTGAACATTGATTATGAAACTTGCATAGTCTTCTAGAGTGACACATTCACAGGTTCCAACTCAGAAGCCAAGCCTAAAAGCCTTGGCCTTATGTAAGTAAGTCTGCTGCAGGGAAAAACACTGTTCCACCACTACTCATCTCCTTACGCAGCTGCACTGACTCCAAAAGCTCCAGCAGCCAAATATTAATGTAATTTCAAAGAGTTACCATCTGCACTCCTCGGTCAGAAACAGTGTGAAATATGATACATTGAGTTTTACATTAAGGGTGGAGAGGCGAGGTGGGAAAGTCGCCTTGAAGGACTGTTGAACTTGAGTCTGTAATTTTAGGTACTTCTATAGCAACTGAAGGACTGATCAAAATAACTACGTGATGAAGGTTACTAGTTCACAATACCACCCCATCTTAAGATTGAGTTTTAGGAAGCAAAATTAGTCATAATAATTCCACTCACTGAATGTTATGTCAAGGGTTTGTCATTCTTCAGTTATCACTGATAACCTGGCACCACCGCAGTTCCAAACAAACTGTTAAGAGCCTGGCCTGTCATTACTACCCTGCTTCTCGTTATTGAGGATTCATTTAAAACCAGGTTCCAGTCACGGCACGCTACAGCGATGCTTTCGTGTTCAGACGCGGCTGCCGGGGTCCCACGACATTCGTCCCCACCACTACACGGGAGGGACCCGTCGCGGAAGCGCTACCTTTGACAG
>JANHGB010021676.1:10612-27390 GCA_026283785.1 Coracopsis vasa | reverse complement strand
TGGGTGGGGGTTGGGGGGGGAGGAGAGGTTTTGCCACAGCTGTGGAACATTTGTGACACATCTTGATTTTATAGGACAAAGCTAAACTACCGACCAGCTGCTTGTGACAAAAATACTAACTTCAAAATAGGGCTGCCTGTTTTAGCTTCTTTGTTTCTCCAGATTACTTTAAGCATTTGGTTACTTTCCATTTGCTTGTCACTAGAAGTTCATTTCCACAAATACATAACAGAGGCTCAGACAGTCCATCCCCACTAATCCTTCCAGCCTTCAGAGAAGCTATGCCAAATGCAGGGAGCATGGGAAGCTGTGGAATACTTTCGCAGTGATGGTCTCATTTTGAGCCATTTTCAGTCATTATTACATGCTCTGAAGGGCATTGCAGAGGTCAGTGATAAATTCCTCACTTCCTGGTTCTCAGAGCTTTGTCTGTAACTCAGCTCAGTGTTATGGAAAAGCAGCTGCTAACAGTACTTCTGCATTAATTACATTTCAGAGTACTTAATTGTAGCTACGGACAAGCATGTGCAATCAAGTCTTTTTCCCATGCTCACAGCTTCTCCCTCTTGCCAATGAGCTCTGCTTTTGTCTTGCGAGTCTGCTGTGACTTCGGTCCAGATGTTTCTGTGCCAAGAGACTGAGAAAATAGTAACACTGCAAAATCCCAATTTAATCAACAGAAAAGATACAGGCTTGGAAAGAGCATATTGAAGGCGCCTTAGTTAAAATATTTAGTTCTTTAAAGACTTCATATTCTGGTAGGACAGAAGTGACTGCAAAGAATGACATGGAATTTTATTGTGTCAGATGGGAAGTCTGAGAAGCTGCAAAACTTCTGCTGGCCTCCTTGTTGGTGCAGTGCCTGTGAAGATGCCTTTCAGTCAGGCAATAGTATGGAAGGCTGTCAGCCTACTAAAACTGAGCTTGAATGTCTTGCTGTGGACTAAAGACATAAATAATAATCCACGTAAGTCTTAAATCTGCTTCTTAGGCCTAAAAGCAGAGGTGGGGGAAAACATAACATATCCTTTTGAAATAGCCCTACAAGCACACCATGGAGTGGTTTTATGCTGCCATCTCAAAGCAGTGTATGTGTATGCTGCTGCATAGGTACTCTCATGGTTCTTACATTTTGGTGGTGTGCTTTTGCTACTGTTTTTTTAAACTTACGAACTTTGATTCAAGACCTTTACCCTCAAAGTGCTGCAGCTCATAACATGCTTTGCTGTTTGACCACGAGAATTAGCTTGACCTATTGGTGTGAGGAATCTGACTGTTACTAATTGAATTGTTGTGTTCAGCATTTTTTAATCTTTCTTTTTCTTTGCAAATCTAATGTTCCGATGAGATAGAGAGTACTGAGAAATGAATTCAGGGATGTCTACATGTCTGAAGTGAAATCTGGCACTAAAAAAGAGTAGCAAGGAAATCTTCAGTATTGGGAGCATTGAGTTATTTTTGTTAAATAATAGCTTACATAAGATATTTTTGTAGCAGTACCAGTTGTAAGATATCCAACTTGAAATCCATCTTTAATTGGCTGGTGCCAGTTGTTTGACACTGTGTGGGATAAGTGAAATTACTTAGTCGTGCATATAATAGACTGATGTTTCCACTGCTGTAAGAGCTTCTTTTTCATAGTCAGCACTGGGAAGCAAACTGAGCTGCCCACTGACTGACAAGGCAGGGCTCGTGTACTCTGTACTTCAGCTGCAAGCAGAGAGCTTCAATTTTCCAAAGCACATCAAATTAGCAGCAAAGTAGTGTACTGCTAAAACTTGAGAAAGAGGAAAGGAGTGTGTAAGGGGGTTTGAAGGGAATTCTTTATGCTAGAAGCAGAATAAAGCTGGAATCTGCTAAGCATGGTCCCCTGGATCAGGATGCTACTCCAGTCGACCATGAGGCTGTGCAAACACTTGTATGAACACAGTGGGTACCTGAGCAGCTTGGGGCAGGTGAGTAAATAGAGGCAGTGGTCCAATGCTACTGCCCTTTCTGGCTATCCATGCCCTCTGTCGACTGTGTATCAAGTCATAGGCTTATATCCGAAGTGCAGCTGTGGCAAAAGAAGAGACCTGGCTAACACAGCCATTTGTGCACAAAGAAAGAGCTTGCAGTGTGCACAGTAGAATGAAGTGGCTGCATTCAGGTATTATATTAGCCTGCTGCATGGCTGTGCTTGTTAAAAGTATATTATGACAAGTGCAATCATTTCTGATCAATAAAATCTGTATAAGCGTTTACAGCAGGACAACTGTGAGGGCTTACAAACACTGTCACTTGTATCCGTCAGAGTATTGTTGGAAGCTGCCTGCAGGCCAGCATAGCTTCTCCACAGTGGGCTGTATATCAGGTCCTCTGGAGACGGAGTCTCATTGGTACTGGTTGTACTGAAACCCTCCTGTGCAGCGTTGTATGCATTTACTAGGGATTCAGTCTAATATTTGTTAACAGATATGCTATTGTATCCGTGTTAAAATGTACAGAGAACTATTCTAAGCTGTATAGCTGATCACTTTCATATGTTTGGGCTGTCTTGGAACAATACTGACATTCAGTGGTTGATTATACTTGCCGCCGTGGTGTGACTATCCAGGAGATTTTGGAGGGTTTTACTGTTCTGCACTGGCTAAATTCAGAACTTATTAGTTGAACTGGATTAAAGCAATTGTGTCTAGGCTCCTTTACAAAAATACTGTGTTCACAGTATTAAAATTGTTCAATTTTTAACGTATTAAATTGGAGATTAATTTGGTCTGTCAGAGATACAGTAGAAACACACAATGACACTTTGTAGCTTTGTTTCCTTTCCCACTCTTAAACAAATTAGCAATCAGTTTCCAAAAGAACATCCTCTTATATGCCATATATCTTAGTTGGATTTTTCTGTCCACATTTTGACTATTGGTGGTCTTGTGTCTACCACCAAAGGCAGTGTTCTCTTAGCAGGAGGTATCTAAGACCTGGCAAGGCCCCAGTGAAGATGACCACATTGCTGTCATGCACATGAAGGAGTTTAGAATTTGAAAAGCTGGATCTTGGCCCCCCTTCCCTAGGTGGAGGGAAATAGCATAGTGACTACCTTCTTTAACAGTCATTTTTCACCTTCTGTGGTGTGCTTTGGAAGACATACTTTTGTTTTGTCAAGATCTGCAGGGCCAGATAATTTTTCAGTGTTACAGGTATGTTAAGAGGTCAGCGTAGTACTCTGGGCAGTTTAGATTCAGGCACAGCAACAAGAGCTCACTCTGGATGGAGCTAAGCCCTTATTCCAGTGTTTTGGAATGAGACTTTACAGTTTATACAGTGTTTGGACGTCTTAAAATTTTCATACAACTGGGCCATTTACATCTAGATGCTTCTGTGCCATCTTCATATTTGCATGCCAGAGTTCACATTAGCAAAGAAGCAAATTTTGTCTGTATTTTATGGCATGATCATGGCCAAACATCCTAAGATTAATGAAAACTATGATAGGTTTTTGGTAGATGTATTTGGCTTCTCGTGGACATGCAGAGTTGATGGTAGTCTTCTTGTTTCAAGGTGGGATGCCCAGTAACTGTTTGGTCTCTTCCCAATCACGTTTGAATTCCTCCAGAGGCTAAATAAACTTCAGGGTATCTTCGTTGCTGTCACCTGCCCATTTCTACCACTTCCTCTGCACCAGCTGTAGCACTCCCTTGCAATGTAATAACTTTTATCAGGACGCTCATCTGACCAGAAACTCCTTTTTCTGCATCAATTTATGACTGGACTGGTTTCCTAATATAGGTAATTGAGAAGCCGCAGACCTGCTCAAATGAATACCTGGAAGGCCAAAGGGGCAAATAGCCAGTTGCAGGGGCAGCTTCTTCAACTGCAGAATGAATTTATGCAGGATATAAGTACCAGAGGATTTTCACCTTGAGGAGCCAGTGCTGAGATTGCAGTTTGTTTGGTTTGTGTTCTAAGCCTGAGTTTAAACTTGGACCTTATTTTGTCAGAGGATGGTTATGCAGCAGGTCAGCCAAAGCAGCATATCTGTCTCATGTAAAGGCTAAAGAGAGCAGCTGAAGCCTGATGGCATTTGTCTCTTCTGTAGATGTGGAGAAAATAGTTTATTCACTTCATTTGAATCAACAATGCAGTTCACTTACTGTCCCATTAGAAGCTGAGAAATAGACTGGGAATTAGTTTTCAAAAAAGGCAGTTAAGCTTCTTGTCCCATGAATAAGTGAAGGATCAGTGGCTGAGGCATGGTATTTGTAAATCTTTAAAGATATAAGAAAAAACACTTACATTCCTTATCTGTAGTTCATACTCCTTTTTTTCCATGAGTAAGTTGTGTAAAACATTTTATGTAAACATATTTCATGTGTGTCCAGCACATTTGAGGCAATTCTGTTCACTAAATCAGATTTAAATTCCTAGCTTTGTGTACTTCTAATGAATTCCAACCCTTTATCCAAGTGCAACTTGGCACAGATCGTAAGTAAAAGACTAATCAGCCAGCAAATAAAAACCACTTTTCTAGTTCAGTAGCTGAAAGCTGACAAGCTAAAGAGCTGTGTCTTTAAGATAGTGCAATTCTTAGTTATGTGTGTCAGTGTTATGCAAACTCCTCCTGCTGTAGGAAACTTTATGTATGTGATATAGGAAACTATGTATAAGTTACCCTTATGCGTTGCCAAACATGTTTAAGTGTCAACTCATGAGAGTCAGCTTTTCTTTAAGAAATAAATTACAAATTCCAAATAGGGATGAAAGCGGAAATCCAGGGCGCTGGCTTCTTGCTTACTTTGTGATACATTAGTGATTTGATCCACTGTGAACTGTTTTGTGGTGGAACATTCCTCTAAGTAAAGGAGCAAAGCAAACCTTTTTCTTAAATTCACAGTGCATGTTAATTAAGAATAGCTGTTGTAAGAAGGGGAATCTGGGAGAAGAAATGATCTCAATCCTCATATCCTTTTGTTTATTTTAACTTCTTTGAATGTGTTTCCAACAGAAAATGATCCACAGCCTGTTTCTTATAAACTGTTCTGGTGATATATTCTTGGAGAAGCACTGGAAGAGTGTTGTGAGCCAATCTGTGTGTGATTATTTCTTTGAAGCTCAGGAGAAAGCAATTGATGTTGAGAATGTGCCTCCTGTCATATCAACGCCACATCACTACCTCATCAGCATCTATAGGGATAAAATCTTCTTTGTGTCTGTCATACAGACAGAAGTGCCACCACTCTTTGTAATTGAATTTCTGCACAGAGTAGCAGATACTTTCCAGGTTTGTTACCATTAAATAATTTTAAAATTTAAATCACTCCAAGGGAACTTTTGTCTAAACTACTTTTAAAGAAAAGTAATAAACCCCCTGTCAGTGAGTTTCCCCTTTGCAATTTTTAAGTCAGGCACTGGTTTACAGAGTACAAAAGAAAAGATCTGTTTTGTGTATTCATTTGATTTACAGTTTATCAGTGCACACACACTAAAACCCAAATTCCACTTTGTTTTCTGTAAGCTTTTGTACTGTTTATGTTATATAGGTGAAAAGGAGCATGCAGTCATGAAGTACTCTGTAGGGAGGAAAGAGCTGCAAAGCATGAATCAATTTTTCAACCTATTTCACAAATAGCCTAAATAAAGGAACCTCTTTGAAGACTGAGCATTGCCAAAAGATAGTTCCCTTATTTTACAACTGTCTTCTAACTGAAGATGTATTAAAGTTCACAAGTGGGAGAACCTTTGGTACATAGATACTAGTAAAACAGATTACAATCATTTCACTGTCCACACTGTCTTTATTTCTAGTTAGATAATAAACATAACCTTAACATATGATGTCATCAGACTATAGAAGTAGTTAGTTTAGGCACTAAAATTCCTTGATATGTTGGAGGGTTTCTGTAAATAAAAAAAAAACAAACCAAAAACCAACACAAAAAATCCCCAAAGAAACTTCTGTAAAGCATCTTAACAGGAATAAAAATCATCTCCTTTGTAATCTCTGATTTGTTCAGGATTACTTCGGCGAATGTTCTGAAACTGCAATTAAGGACAATGTAGTTATTGTGTATGAACTTCTAGAAGAAATGTTAGACAATGGCTTTCCACTGGCGACAGAATCTAACATACTGAAGGAGCTGATTAAGCCTCCCACAATTTTGCGCTCCGTTGTCAACTCCATCACAGGTATGAAAATAAATCATTTTCAGTGCTGACTGGCTGAAACCAAATTCCATCGTATCTCATGGCTGAAAAATAATATCATATTGGTATGAATCTTTAAGGGAGGCCACTGTCCACCACTTCTCACAACAAATTGTTGGGTAAAACCAACTTCCTCTTTGTTTGGAGTTTATGCCTGGCACCTTTGATATCCTTGGACTGTCTGGTCCAGCCACAGCTGCTGAAGTCCCTCAGCAATACCAGTTCCCAGCACAGGCAGCACATACTGGAGACAGGTGCTCTGGGATTGGCACAGAGCTAGCCCCAAGCCTTGAATAACTGAAGGGCATTGGAGAAGATTACATATTTTATAAGAAATATTATAGAAAGGTATATAAGAGGTATCTAATAAATCCTTGGTGGCTGAGAACAGATATCATGAAGGGAAGCAAATTCCATGTCCTCAGCCTCTTCCCTGCCCCCATCCCCATCAGCATCCATCAAGTTTGGAGCTGTTTTCAGGCTGTTGGAAATTGGTATGTCCTGCACTGACAGGGCCAAATGTCTGTCAGCTGAGCTGGTGGAATCTGCATGTCTGGCAGGCGGGTGCAAGGGCAGTAAGCCATGAGGTGTCACTTGGGGTCAAGGATATGCATGATGTTTGCCTGCACATTGTGTTAGAGAAGGGTAGGTGGGCTGCAGGGCCACACAGAGGTAGTGCTCAGAGGTGCTGGTCTTTGAGGTAGCACATGTGTTTTGATGTGAGAGCTGTCTCACCTTTGTGGCCTGGCAGCCTAGCCTGTGCAGTGCTCCTGCACCCTGTGAGGCTGCAGAGGAACAGGCAGAGAAACAGCAACTTCTCCCTTTCAGAGATGCAGTGGGAGTGAGGAAGGGGTTGTGACTCCTCCCCCATGAGTTACAGCACCAGGGTGGACTTTAGGCAAGGGTTTTTCTGGGTGAGTTTCAAAAGAATTAACACATCTGGTTTTTGCCTGCTAAGAGAGGGCCTACCCCCAGCAGGTTGTGCAGAAATGATAACTGCTGGCTGCCAGACTCTAAATGAAGCTGCATGACATACTGACACATTCGTTGTGCTAAAGGGCAAAAGCGAGCAGGAGCTGTGGCCCTGTTCTGAGGCCTAGTTCTAGCAGAGGGAGTTGTTTCCACTGTACTGGGATTCCAAGATCACTAAGCCCCAGAAATGGTAAGATTTTTTTTTTCTCTTTTCATTTTTAAATAATAACCAGTTTACTTTAGGTAGTTCAGGAGGCCATTTTCTCACACTGGGTGTTATTAAGAACCAGGAGCCAAAGGTGACAGCAAGACAGGCAGCGGCAGTACCATCGCTGTTAAGGAACTGTCATGGTTTAAGCCCAGCTGGTAACTCAGAACCACAGCACTGCACCAGCTACTAAGAAGGAGAAAAATGAGTGCTACTGCTGAACCCATGATAGGAGCCCAGAAGTTGAGCCAACACCTCAGGGTCACGATTAGGTAACAGAGTCACCTACAGCTCAGTGATTGCCAGGACAGACTGTCACAATGAGACAGGTCAAGCCTGTGGGCCAGGGTCTGGATCAATGTGGCATGTGGTCAAGTGTAGACGTGGCAGTCATATTGCTAGGAGGTAGCTCGGATGCATACCAGGGGTGAGAGCCTCCACTTAACAACAAGCAAAAGGGGTGGAAGCCCTCCCTAAGGCCTCTTCCAGATCTTCATAACAAATCCTATCAGTAAATCAGCCCTGAAGGCAGCCAGTTAAAACTTCTAGGACAAAGGGGAAGCAGCATGCTTAAGACCTTCACAAGGAGCTGTAATGTCTTGTAGTGATGAAATCCTTCGCAGTATCTAGCCCCATACCTACTCAAAGGGCCTGCTGTCTTGAGCCTTGTGTTTTGCTATGCAACCACAAGTCTGGACACATGCTTAAAGTGCATTCATGTCACCTCATGAATGAAATTTAGTGGTCCAGGCTCTAGTCTGGAGTTCCTGGAGGCAAATCTTGCTTTGATTCCTAATTTTGGCAGTTGAAACATCTCTCTTGTAATTAATTACCGATTTTGAGTTTCTTTCAATTTTAAGGCAGTAGTAACGTAGGTGACACACTTCCCACTGGACAGTTGTCCAACATTCCTTGGCGCAGAGCAGGAGTGAAATATACAAACAATGAAGCCTATTTTGATGTCGTTGAAGAAATTGATGCAATTATAGATAAATCAGGTAAGATGCCTTGCAAAATCATTTTTGTTTGTTCAATGTATTTACATTTAGCTCCTGATGTTTAGAGAGAATACAGTCCAAAGGCTTTTTTGTGTGTGTTTTATATACATGAATCCATATCTTAAATAGAAATACACAATTTTAAATGATACACCCCAACTTCTTCAGCTCATCTCAAACCAGCAATACGCTCTAGGCTGCTTCAGGAACATCCTCAAGAAATACTCTATACTTAGATGTGTTTGGTTTGTATGTTGATTCTCTCTCTCGAGGTACAAATGGAAAAAATAGTTGAAGTTTTAAATGTGATAAGAAAATGATCTTTCCATTGTTCCTGCACCACTACACAACTTGCTGGTTTTCTGGAGACAGGATAGGGATGAAAGAAAGGAAGATTCAGAGTTTGCATATGCTGAAATTTTTATTTGCTATTGCTGGCAGCCAGTTCAAGCACATGCAGTACAAGTCCTGTGTAACAGCTGGCACAATTATCATTAGCTGATTTGGGACAGGCTGTTTGCTCTGGCTCATGTATGTTAGCAAGCTGCCCAGGCCACAGGTAACTGCTATGACCTTTCCTATCTGTGCTTGGCATGTTCTTGAGTGTTGTGCAAATGTCATCTCTGCCCTCTGGCTGTACTCACAGGGGTTGTTAGGCCTTTCATAATAATGTTAAGTCAACTGTCTTCTTTTTTTTTCCCCTTCAGGTTCTACAGTCTTTGCAGAAATCCAAGGTGTTATTGATTCATGTATTAAGCTCTCAGGAATGCCAGATCTTTCTCTTTCTTTCATGGTAAATAAATCCTGAGCAATTAAAATTCCCAAATATATGCTAAATATATCTTAGTGATCAGAGTTAAACAGAGTCCAATCACTACTTTGTGTGTCACGCATTAAAAAAAAAAGTTTTGCATTATATTGTGAAGTTGCTGCATTGCTCAGTAGCTGGGATGGCTCTTCTCTGTACATAAACCTACACTTACAGGAGGAGCTCCTGTACCAGTTCAGACTGGAAATCCATCTAGCTCAGTAACATGTCTCAGAAAATAGCTAGGAATGGTAGAGTCTAAGAAATAGGAATTGTGTGGAGTTCAGTAGCTAGTTCAATCTGCTGGTACTTGATGAGATTTCACTTACCACTCTGCCACTGCTTACAGAACCCACGGCTGCTGGATGACGTCAGCTTCCATCCATGTATTCGATTTAAACGCTGGGAGTCGGAGAGAGTACTTTCGTTTATTCCTCCCGATGGGAATTTCAGACTGATCTCCTACCGTGTCAGTTCACAGAAGTACGTTTCTACGCACTTGTTCTTCAGATACACCATCTACCACTTTCCATCTGAGGAACTGCAGACTTCTTGTCATGGGGAGAGTTTGCACTGTTGCTAAAACACACGTTCTCAGGTTTTGTCTCATCTGTGGCTCTGTCCATACTAAAACAAGAAAACAATTTTTCAGTGAGCTGCTAATACTCAGCAATCATTTCTCAGTGGGATAAGCCACATGATAGTAATACAAGGTCGTTCATTCCTGGTAATTGTTGCTGCCTAGATGCTGTGCGGCTAAGTCTCTGTATACATAGAGGACTCTGATCTTCATAAAAAGGGTAAAGCAAAAAGAGCAAACTGCAGATACCTGCAAGCTAAGTCAGATTTCACTGGTGGCTGTTCTGAGAATTGCCTCGGTGAGATTACTTAATAAACAGATGGAGTGATAGAGATTAGGACAGTGATTAACAAGAAAATCTTTTTTTCCCTGTGATTCTCTGCTAATAAAATCACTTCAGCTGAAGTGATGTTGAAGAGCCAAATATGACTTTTCACTTTTGAAACAAACTGGTTCTAACTTGAGTGCCTGCCAGAAGCACAGGAACTGCTTATGAGAAAGTGCTTTATTTTATCAAGCAGAGAAGTAGCCAAGATGCATTCAGCTACTGTTTTCTCTTTTCAGCTTGGTGGCAATTCCTGTGTATGTGAAACACATGATCAGTTTTAAGGAAAACAGCTCTTCAGGAAGATTTGATGTTACCATTGGACCAAAACAGAATATGGGGAAAACAGTAGAAAGTGTTGTCATGACAGTTCACATGCCAAAGGCTGTACTTAATATGAACCTTACTGCTACACAAGGCAACTATACGTTTGACCCAGTTACTAAGGTAAGTCTGAAGTTGTTATTTAAGTATCTTAAGGTGACATTAGAACAAGTCATACGTACTGCAGAGCGCTGGAGCAGCCTTCCACACTTGGCAGAAAACTTTCCCTTCAGCGTATGTTTAAGAATTAAATTCTTGTCTTGAAAATTTGCTTTTTCGAACTTAGATACACACCAGCTGTGATTTCTGGTTTTATCACTCTCCCTTTCCTTTCCCTTCCCTTCCTTTCTTTTCCTCTGCCTCTTCACTCCCTGAGTATTTTCCTTTAATGGATGCAGCAGTATTTTGCTGGTGGTTTCAGCTATGGTATATTCTGCAATCCATGTTCTTTAAAACAAACTTACCTGGAGAAAATGCAGTAGGATTGAAAACAGGTAGCCAGACAAACAGGGAGCAGGAGATGAGAAACAACTTCCGAAAGATCTGCCTGAGGACACACTGGAAGGGAACAAAGGGTCTGAAATACTGTGTGTTGGGATTCCTGCTTTCTTGCCTCTGAGCTGGGGTTTGAGCCCTAAATGTCCTAAGGCTCTTGAATCTGTTTAGTATCCAGGAGCAATTTTGCTGAAATGCAGCCTGAGCCAAACCATTCTGCTGGCTCTGACACCCTGCTCTGAGCTTTGGAATAGCTCAGTGAGCAACTGATTTGAATTGTAAGTGAAAACTCTCCACATCTTGTTTCTGAAAGAAAAGACCTTGATCTTTTAAAAATGAAACCACAAAACAAACCCCCACGCTTGAAGTCTCCTTTCCTCGCTGCAGGAATAAAGCATACTGTGCTTTTTAGAGCTGGGATAAAGGTGGATCGTAACTGCAAAAATTTGTAGAAGTAGAGAAAACTGAGGGGTTTCTGCATTTATCAGCAATTTTCAGTTTGTGATAAGAACAAAACCAACGTCTTGTGGATGAGTAAAGGGCCAACTTGGTTCCATGTATCTTCTTTATAGTGTGAAGAACCAATGGAAACAAGTGACCCTTATGGAAGTTACTGTAACTTAAACATCTTCCTTTGCCAAGCACCTTGCTCCTGTCCTCCTCATTCTCATGTTCATAAAGTTCTTATGACCTTTGTGCTGATTGCTCTCCTTGTTGCATGGATCTAGATGACTGAGTCAGGCAACAGAAACAATCACTGCTACTAAGGGAACAAGAGGTATAAAGTGCTGAGGAACACTCACAGGGCAAAAGAAATGTCGGAGAAGAAAAGTCACCACACCTGCAGGAGCCCTGGCCATGCCAGCTCCCAGCCAGTGCGGNNNTCTCCGGGCTACCAGGCTGCTGTCTGTACCCCAGCCTGCAAACCAAAAGCTTGCCGTGAACTTGACCTCATAGGTTGTTTCCTAGAAACCTACTACTACTACTCTTTCTTTCCTGACAAGGTGTTAACGTGGGATGTTGGCAAAATTACCCCTCAGAAGCTACCAAACCTGAAGGGCCTGGTGAACCTGCAGTCTGGAGCCCCCAAGCCAGAGGAGAATCCCAGTTTAAACATCCAGTTTAAGATACAACAGCTTGCAATTTCAGGTGAGTGAGTGAGTGTGATATGCAGTTGGTACTGATGGAATGAACAGCGGTAGGAACTGGAGTGGGAAACTTAATCTTTTAATTGGAGATGCTAATCTGGAGTCAGCTTACCAAAACAGGAAAGTCTGATTTACCCAAACCTGGCAGTTAGACTTGCTCTCACAGAAAGACTGTGAGAAGTATACAGAAGAATTGACTTCTCTTTCTTGACTTGTGCACTAAACATGCAAATTCATCCTTTTAGTGAAGAGTGACGGATGGTGATTTAGCATGCTGCCCTAGACTTGCTTTAGCCTTGTGCCCCTAAAGGTCTTTCTAGCAGTCAAAAAACTCCATTAATTTTAAAGAATGCCCTTCTTATTCTTTCCTCGTGGAGCTGGTTAGGTTTTCATCTTCAAAACAATCTGCAGGTAAAATCAGAATGAAGTCTATAGGGCAAGTGCAAAAGTAAATTTAAAGCAAGCAAGGCCTCAGTCTGCAAACAGTTAAATCATGCTTGTGGAAAATGCTTCTGCAAGCAAGCTTTGCAGGATTAACACCCTAATAGAGCAAAGGCTCATGCCTGGAAAGAAGGAGGATGACTGAAGGTACTAGATGAGAATTGGTGGTAGTACACATAGTTCCTTTCTAGGTAGGTACCACACTGTGGTCTTTTTGCTTGTGGACTACACTGAGGAACAGTCCTTCTGCAAGAACAGAATCCTGCAGCTTCCTCTTAAACTTGGGACCCTCTCGTTTAAATCTAGCAACACATAGTGGATTAATGGCTGGATGCCAGAGATACAGACCCGTGAGAACACAGGGGACAACCTGAAACCATTAGGTAATTAATAGTTGCTGGCGTTCCTCAGTCACTATTAGCAGAAGGATTGCTGATCCTTGCAGTTATGGTTTAGGGTGAGAAGATTTCTAAAACTTGTCCTTTGCTTCATCTACATTATTGGAACCTAGTGCAGCGTACAGGAGCAGTGCAAGATGAGACTCATTTGATCCCTTGGAAAGAGGATGTTGGCTCATGGAGCAGAACACAAAAATGTTGTTGCCCTGCCAGGACGGCTGCAGGGAGGTGACAGGAATGGTCTCTTTGCCTTTCCAAACCAGATGAATTTGTGAAAGGAAGGAAAATGAGCTTCCTACCTGATCTGACATGCTTCAAGAAAGCAGGAATTATAAACAGACTGACGTGATTTCTCACATTCTGCTTTTAACTTCATGCTTGTTTTTGTCTTTTTCAGGACTGAAAGTGAATCGCCTAGACATGTATGGAGAGAAATACAAGCCTTTTAAAGGTGTCAAATATATTACAAAAGCAGGAAAATTCCAAGTGAGGACATGAAAAGCTGCTCAACTTCCAAGAGGAAATTCCCCTTAAAAAAAGGAAAATTCACTGCTTAATGACTTACTTTGCTATTAATTAGGTGCCAATTAATTGACACTGATTAGTTTGGGATCAAAGCATTTGTGCACAGCAGCTCTTAAAATGAAAGCATAGCTTAGTTTTTCTTAATATGGCTTTAAAATAAGGTACTTTTTTTCTAATACACCTTCACTCTTTTTTTACTGAATTGTTGTTCTGGTGAATAGTTTGGTGTAGGTGATCCACAAAACGCCACAGACACTACACTGCCAGTCAGATACCAAAGCCCAGAGGTCAAGCACATTCTGAAGGCCTGACAGGTGACCGGAGAAGTCTTGTGGTGGCACATTTTGCTGCTGCAGCCACCTGCAAAGAGAGCTCAGCTATTCTCATAGCCAGCTGCGAGCTGGCAACCCACAAAGCATCATGTAACCCCTTCAGAAACAGAGCAGCACCGAGAGGTGCAAGGGTCCCCGGCGGGGGCCTGGGATGTAGCAAGTGTCACTCCTGAGAAAGAGCTTCTGATGAAGAAAAAAATAACTTCCTTGTTTACAAGAAATCGCCTTTCTTAAGAAGCATTTGCCTTAATCAGCCTTCATTTGTGCCATCTGCAGATGAGCTGATAAAAATAACATCCTGCATTAAATCTGGGAGGTGATTGTTGCTTCAGTAATCCACTTTCTTGCCATTCAGTCTCATCACCGCCATCATTTTTTTTAAGAATACAGTTGCAGAGAGTAAGATCTATTTTTTATGTGAAGCCTTTGCTTTGATGTAGATGCTCCACTTGTTCCAAGTGGATGCCACCAGATTTGTGCCATGTGTGCATTGGAGCGTAGCTTTTTAGGTAGCACAATAGAAGTGTCAAGTGTATTTAATGGTTGTGTGCTTTAATGTTAATGAAATAAAGGGAACTCTACTGCAAATACATCCTCTCTTGTTTGCACAATTCATGATGCTCGTAAGCAGGAGACATCTGCTTAAGGTACAATTAAATGATGACTATTTGCTACTTCTTTACTGAACTTGATCTCTGTGAAGCTGTTTGAAGTTTAGAAGCGGCATTTAGGAGCATAGCAGGTAAGCTCCCTTCTGTAATGGAGGAGAAGTAATATATAGATCATGACAAAGACAACAGTGATGAAGCACAGCTGTCTAAACTGCCTTATACCATGAAGTTGTTATCTCTCTAAACCAGTGCGTGCCCCACAGTACCTGCCAGGTTTCAAAGCACACCTTTGGGCAGTACTTAGTAGGGTGGGAAACTCAAAGATTAAAGAAGGGCAGGATACTGGAGAATCCTTATTTCCCTGTTTGGTTTACAAATTGATTAGGTGAAAACCTTGCTTCAGATGAAGAACAGGAAGTCATGTCATTCAGTAGTTAAAATGTCAAATGCTGGGACAAAAAATGATCCAGTCTGGGAGAGGACCCCATCTGAGCACTGTCAGCAAGCCAGTAAGGAAATAAATGAGCATCAATTCTCCATCAGTAACTTCAGTGGTATCACTGGGGCAAACTTTGGCCACAGACAATCATTTTGAATTTCTGAGATAACAGCAGATCAGGGCAGATAAAACAGCACTTGTAAGAACCAGCACCTGTAAGAAAGCCTTGCATTTATGTAGACACAACACTGGGCATTGGAAGTTACCAACCTTCTAATCTGCCTTTTTGAACTGGAGAAACATCCATCAATTCATTACTCATCCTACAGTTCTGCTCCATGTCTCAGGAAATGGATTAATTCAGTTCTGGTAATGTCAGTAGGAGTTGTCTTTTCAGATGTAACTGATAATGTCCCAAGCTTAACTGTGAGTAGGTGGAGCTGCTCTCTGCATTAACAGCCTGGAAAACCTGCAAGATCTCCTTTCACAACTGACACCATTCCCGATACAGAACATAATACACTATCAAAACGGGCTGGCCTTCACACCAGCACTTCACTCAGCAAGTTGCAGGATGAGCCCTACCAGCCTTCTGTATCTAGGACACCAGAGGAGCACTCACAAAGCTTCTGTCTCTGGAAAAGCTTCCATCTGTACTTCACAGCACGCCACTGGAAATCACCATCAGCAAGAATTACACTTACCTGGTAGGAAACCACCGTCAGCATGGGAAATGGTAGTTGTTGTGTGAGGCTTACACGTTTTTCTGGTGGTGTGCTCCTGCCGGTTCTCCAAACACGGGAAACTCAACTGAGGAACCTGCAGAAAGGGCCTGTGTTCCATTCTCCTCCCTGTTAAAAATTGCACCAGCACCTGTAGGAATAGCATAGCTTAAGGAATTGGAGGGTGTTGTTACCAATGAATTTGTACTGCCAGCCCTTGATCTCCACTTCCCTGGGTGTTCACCTCCAGGAGTGCAGCAAAGGCAGATGTCTCTCAGGTTCTCATCCTGTCTCAGATATAGATAGAACTGTGTGTACAGCACAAAATCTGAATTTTACCTATCACTACTAAATCCCAGATGCTTTCTGGCACTGTGGGATTTTGTTGGGTCCCACAGCACCAATAAACATTGGTTGCAAAAAGTCAGAACATGATGTGTGCTCGTAAATACTTTTAGTGAAAACAAGTGTTTATAAGATATTCTTACTGTGAAGGAGTGAAGGGAGCAGGACAGGGATTCTGTGCTAATCACCCCTGCATTCAGTTTGTGAAGTAAAACTCAGATTAATGAGGCGTTGGCCAGAGCAGCAGTTCTTCCCTTAGTGACAGGGCCAGAAAATCCCATTTCAAGTTTTCAGAACCTTGCCCAATGCTACTAGAACAGATGATCACAGGCCTCTGGAAGAGCTCCAGGTTTTTCCCACTGGATCACAGCTTCCATCAAGTTCGTTAATTACTAGTTTTACGGGCACAAAAGATAGAAACAACTTGAACACCTTCTGTCTGAGAAACTCTGCACTTTGTTCAGAATATGTAGAAACATCTGTCCTTTTACTTCAGTATTTCTGCTGCTTTAGCTTTTTACTCCCCTTGTTACGGTGACACCCACTTCTCCATTACCATTAACACTCACAGGCTGACATTTGTACAAATGCATTTTTATTGTTTTAACAGAACCAAAGGAAGGTTGAAAACATAGGACTATACATTTTGGTTTATAAACAAAGTTTTATAGTGGCAAAACATTTCTAAGTGACATTCATGGTCTTGTTTTCAAATTTTTTCTGCATTTCAGGTCTGAAGACCACTAGAGTTCAAAAAAGCAGTAATTGCATAAGGTGGACGCGGATCTCAGCTTCTACAAAACAGGCTAAGAACTTATAGCAAACATTCTGGAAGGATATCAAAGGCAACCATGATTCATAACTTTCCTGCAAACATTCTGCAATAAACAAAAGGTGATCTTTGGCATAAACAATTATGTA
>JANHGB010021676.1:0-10512 GCA_026283785.1 Coracopsis vasa | reverse complement strand
AGAAACCACAGCCATTAATAAATACCTGCAAAATATACTAAATTTCAACTCATTTGAGAATTGAAATTTGGCAAAAAATAGGTATTATATTTTTTCCCTGTGAGGGTGGTGAGGCACTGGAACAGGTTGACCATAGAAGCTGTGGCTGCCCCATCCTTGGCAGTGTTCAAGGCCAGGTTGGACGGGGTTTGGAGCAACCTGGTCTAGTGGAAGGTGTCTCTGCTCATGACAGGGGGTTGGAACTGGATGAGCTTTAAGGTCCTTTCCAACCCAAAACATTCTGTGATTCTGTGAAAAAGGAATGATACATGTAGGAGGCCTTAACATTGTAGATTTTATTTCACAGGTGTTAACAACACTTGCCCTTTGCTCAAGGTAATTGTTTTTAAAATAGTTCTCAAAATAAGGCTATAGACACATAATAGAGTTTTAGGCAACATTTTTGCAGGTATGTATTTCTTACTGCAAAGTCCATCTTCACAGTACCTGGATCACACTTAGGACATGGGTCTCCTGTGGTGTCAGGCTGCATTGCTGTCAAATCTATACTATTCCTACACAAAAATAAGAGATAAAAATTAATTTTCATGTATACACATTTGTTAATTCATTTATGCCTACTGCAACAGAAATAGAAGATTAAGCTGAAAATAAACTGAACTGTAATGGCTTCACCATTACACTAATAAAACAAATCCAAATTGACAAGATAGGCAATGTATATTTAGAACATGAGAAGTGAAAACACCTTCAAGACAGTAAACTTCTGGACATAAGCCAAGTGTGGCTAATGAAATAACATTTTTCAGAGTGGTCAAAGAATATCTCCAAAACTGCCTCACTTTTCCTACTGGTCCCACAGAACCCCACATTTTGTGGCTGTGGACTTTTGGATGGAAAATTTGCCATTTTGCTGCAGAAGGCACACAACTTATGCTAATGTCTCCCTGCTTGAAAAATCTTAGTTTTCATTCTGAACTGAAATACAGCCAAGCTGTATTTTTTTCTTTCCTATTCAGGTGCACTTATGAGCTGGGTTGACTGGAGAATGGAGTAACAGATCTTAAATAGGAAGAATCTAAATTGCTCAGGGCTCATCTCTTACTCTCTTTTCTGCTGCCTCTGTTATGTTTGCTGTCTTTTAAATGACCTCTATGGGACATCTATCTCTAGAGTTCACTGGCCAGTTCTACCTCCAGAAAGGTCTGGGCTGTAAATATCAAAAGCAGAATACACACAAGGGACTGATCTGCTGGGCAATGGAGGCAAGTACTTTCTTCACAGTAAGACGCTTACGTTGTAAGAACAGACAATGAAAGTCTTACAACAAGCCTGCAAGTAACAGGTATCATTTCTGCAAATTACTTACAAATTAAACCATCTGTATCAATATTTTCTACAAGCAGCAAAGCAGTAACTGGAAATGTCTTTGTTTTCCAATATACAGACTATGGTATCCCAAACAGTTCATCCCAGAGTCCGTCCCCAAAGTTCAGAGCTGACATATTACACTCTAGCAAATCCTTTCATGACACATACATCACATAACATTATACAGGCATAACACTGCGTAACTGGACATGCCTAATGAAGCAGGACACATCACAGAACAGCATGTCAGGAAATACAAAAGGGCAGTCTTACAAACTGGGATTAACAGGCAGTGTGGAGTCACCTGATATTTTCATCAAATGCTTTCACCCAAATCTTTGTGAATAACCTGCAGGCAGCGATGCCAGCCCACAGGCAAACTGGAAAGTATCTTCCCCTAAGCCTATAGTCACTGCTACAATAAACAGCCACTAAACATTTGACTGCCTCTAATATTTTCTTTCTCTAGGCAACTGCCCCTATGACAAAGATGCCTCCAACATGCACATTTGCCTGCAGGAGTCACTTCACTTTTTCCTACTCGCAGACATGGACAACTGAAAAATTAAATTTGATTGGGTCTGTACATGAGAGATCAAGACCATGAGCTGGAAATCACCAGAGGCTGGTAGGGTATTACAGCAAAATATCACTGTATGTCTGCCCTGTACTTATATTCTGCCCTAGATGTGCCATTGGCATGGTTGTAGAGAGGAAACTGGACTAGATGCGTGTCCTGGGTTCAGCTATAGCAGTCTTTTTTCTCCTTAGTAGCTGCTGCAGTGCTGTGGTTTTGATTTTCAGCCTGGGAACAGTGCTGATAACACCGATGTTTTTAATTGTTGCTAAGTAATGTTTACTCTGATCACGGACCTTCTGAGTCTCATGCTCTGCTGGGGAGGAGGGGAAGCCAGGAGAAAGCAGAGACAGGACACCTGACCCAAATTAGCCAAAGGGGTATTCCATACCACAGCATGTCATGCCCAGTATATAAACTGGGGGGAGTTACCTGGAAGGGATCAGTCAGTGCTTGGTTGGGCTGGATATTGGTCAGTGGGTGGTGAGCAGTTGTATTGTGCATCACTTGTCTTTCTTGGGTTTTATCCCTCCCTCTCTTTTTCCTGTTAGTATTAGAATTAGTATTAATATTAGTATTATCCTCCCCATCTCACCAGGGGGGAGTAAGCAAGTGGCTGTGTGGTACTTAGTTGACAGCTGGGGTTAAATCACAACACATAGCCAGACCACTCACTTGAAAACTCTTTGGATTATAGCTTGAGCACCATCATATTTTCAGCAAAACTTTGGTTAAATCCAGGATGTCCTGCTGAATTATGAAAGGCAGAGCCTAGCATTAAGGGGAGGCTACTGTTAGTAGACATCAGCTGCAGACAGCTGTGCTGAAGTATGGCTGGTGTAGATCTGCTGCAAAGCAGAGTGGAACAGGCCGAAATAAAGGCTGCCATCTTCTGGTTATGTAATAGCAGTACTTTGTCATCCAGCAAACGAAAATGCGACAAAACCTTAACAGTGATTTGTGGAAAGGTCTCAGTGGATGTTGCTGCACTGGTGCTTACCGTTCCCTTTGGGTACCCAAAATATCAAACTCTGGAATGGAAACATACTAAAGTAAAGGGATGCAATTTCCCAGCTTCAAGCCCTGGTTTTCACCCATCTCTAAGCTCCAATATGCCACACTGGAGGAAGCAGAGAAAGGCAGGGTCCACTCCTGCAGCCTCTGATTCACGACACTGGCTGGTCCCTGGCAGAAATCAGGACAATGAACTGGCTGCTGCAGTACCCCTCTGTCTGTACTACAAGACTTCTGCTGAAGCACAGCTGAAATCTTTTCTGCTGCTTGGCAGCATGTAGGAGCTGGAACAAAAGTGTGAGCGCAGATCCTAAATGCACCTGAAAACTCCCCTTCTCTGAGAAGGGGCAGTTTGCTTTACAATGCTAGATAAAGGTATTGGCTCAATTACACAACCTCTGAAAAAGCACTTTGAACAAACTCCAGTGCATAGAGAAATTACTGGGAAATAACAAATTTCTAAATTTCTAATTTATACTCTAGTTCCACTTTGGGCTGAATTGGCAAGTGGAGGCTGGAGTAACTTCTTCCCTTGATTTCAACTAAGAGTGAGCATGCGTTTCAATTGTTGAAGATAACGACTGCACAGCCTGATGGGACATCTCACAGCCTCAGACCTGAAATAGAAGTTTCCACATCTGAAATTATAATGTAATTTCTGCTAAATGCAACGCTGCTGTGCAAAGTGTTTTCTTACAGCTTGGAGCCTATGCAAATTGGGAGTGAACAGCCTGAGATCTGACAAGGATGCCTCAGTGCATTATTAATAAGCTTCCTTTTCTCCCCTCCTTCCCCTCCAAGCATCAGAGCATACTCAAGTGCAATGCTGATTCCCATTAGACAGTGGTGCAGGAGCGATTTGACAAATCCAGTCAACCAAAGGCTGGTTTTTCTGTTGGGTGCAGCTTCCTCAAGTGCACCCAAGAAGAATCAATAAGTCTTTGCTGCTGCAGGGAAATGGCACTCAATGAGACTCCTCCTCTAAAGTTACTGTTGGCCTTCAATGATTTTACACCCCTGGGCAGGTGGGGCTGGTCTGTATTTGTTCAGACTCCTTCTGCTATAGGTCAGATGAACAGATCACTTGAATTTGGATGAGGCTTTCCTCCATCCCCAGAGTTGTGAGATGGAGGAAGGGAGCCTACAGAGCCTGTAGATGCCTTGAGTAAATGGAGATGGATGAATATTGATTATTTTGTTAGGGAAATTCTGCTAAGGAGGAATTGTAAACATTGCTAACAGAAATTTCCCCGTACACATACCAAAAACCAACCTTGTGTGAAAGCTAATAAAATTTTACTTCTAAATTAGAAAAGATATCTCTCACATTCTGCCAAAGCACAGAATGAGACTGTCTTCGACCTACAATGGATGTAAAAACTCAAACCAACTTTGCTTGCCTTTTCAGCAAAGCCAGGAAGAATAAAAAACTGGGATAAGCCAGCATGGCATTGGATAAAGACCCAGTGGACAAGATCCTTAGTGTGTGTTTCACAGCTTATCAATCATAGCTATTTACAATTCATTTTTGAGTCTATTCTAGCCTACTTTCAAAATAGCTTATTGCTACTGACTTTACAAATAATGCAAACTAAAATCAACTTATAAACCCTCTTCCTGTATTTTTTACAGCTTAACTTGGCACTCAGCTGTTAATTGAAGGCTTTTCTAACAAACACTACTAATATTCTGACTAGAATATCACACCTTTTTCTTTTCAATGAATGACCAACAAAATCAATGGCTAACAAAATCATTGTATAGCCTGCCTGCACAAAAAACAGCTACCTATTAACACGCAATTTATTAACCTGCATCACTTTAGATTCACAGGGCCTACATTATCAGTGTTTGTATTTCTCCATAGCTGAATACCCCAAGGAAACATTTAAGTACTTAATTGCCATCAGCAGTTGGTGGGAGGTAGAAACTGCCTAATTCAGTATCCAAAGAGCATCTGTGCCACCTTCACAGGGCTGGTTTAGGACATAACACCTCTGTACATGTTGCCACCCTTCGTAGCAGCAGCTGGAGGCTGGACAAGGGTCCCTCAGGTGTCCAAGAGGCACAAAGCAACTGCATTTTGACCCCTGAATTGGTCTGTAGGTAGGTATCACATGCTCTTTGAAAACATCTAACCTTGCTATCAGTGTCTTTGTAGAACAAGTGGAACACATGCATTAAAGTTCAGTTAATCCCATGAATCTGAAACACATAACTAAGATGCTGAAGTGAGAAACCTGGTCAATTTTAGGTATCCTCCCACATGGAGACCAAGAGAGAAGGATGTGTTTGTAGGACTTCTTCAGTCCTGCATGGGCTGAATCATGAGGCTAGGAGCTCCTCTCTCCCTGCTCACCAGCAGAGAAGGACCAGCCAGACAAGAACTGTGTCTCAGCAATCCTGCTGACCAAAGAACCTCAAATGAGGAAGCAAAAACTCAGACCTGAATGCACTGGTCTAAATTAAACAGAAAGCCTCCCCTTGTTTCCAGAAGATACCAAACTGTATCTTGGTTCTGTACAATCTGAGGCCAATTTTGCCTTTCAGTCTTGGATGATTTTTTTTCTGAGGCCCATGGGGAATTTATCCTGCCTTAAAACAGAAGGCAAAACAACTCATTAATCCCTCAAATGTTCAGCATTTGCTTCAGATCAGTAGATTGGTATAATTATACAAGGTGAGAGGAAAAAATAATCCTCAATTCTCATACTAGAAGTGAGTTTTGTATGGATTAGCAAAATAATTTGGAAACACAACCAATCCTCTCCTAAACAATGAGTGGGATTTCTAATTAGTTTCTCAGGAAATCATACCACTATCTTCTATAGATGTTCTACAGAATGCATTTCTTCTGTATTAATCTGTCCAAATTAATTTTCTGTACACTGAACTGCTGGAAATAATGAAGTGCCCCCTGGCTGACATAGTCTCTGCACACTGAAAGCTTTGTAAATAAATAAATAACTACTACTGCTACTACTATTTCAGTACCTCCTCTGGGATGCCACAGGGTATGTCTGAGCAAAGGGTTAAAGAGGTAGTTCAAATCTGACCTAAGGCAGCAATGTTTAAGAGTCATAACCATTTGTGAGCTGCTTTGAGGGCCTGTGAAATGCGTTGCTGGTTCCGATACGTTTCTTAGGAAACGGATGCTTTATAGAGCATGCAAAGGATTAGCTGAGGATATTTGCTCTCATGGTGTTTGTGCTCCTTTATGACTTGTAAGTAATACTGAAAGTTAAGCCTATACAAACAGCATCACATACTTTTGATGTGTCTTTCACATGGATGCTTACACTTTTTCCGGTATTCATAGACTATATTTTTGTGAAACACAGGTCCATTCCCAAGGCTGAATTTGTTCTTCAGTTACATTAACTGTCTAGCACTGACACTGAGCTGCTGGATGAAATTAAGCCAGTGATTTCTGTCTGTTTTGGTTTTCATTTTATCATGTGTTTACACCACACAGTATTTGGTATATGATCTGTTTCTTCCCATGTTCAGCTACAGCCAAATACCACCTGCCTTTGACTCTTATGAGCAGCTATAAAACGTGTCCCTTCCCATACGTGTTCTGATAAACAAGGTACTGTGAGAGGGATGCTCATGATGGGGACACTTCAAATCCGTCTACAGCAATAAAACCTAATTTTAAGTGTAAGAAAGACAGTCGGTCATCTACACATTAGGAAGAATTATTATTGGGGGGTTTGTTTGGTTTTGGGTTTTTTTATTATTTGAGGGGTTTATTTGGTTTGTTTAGTCCTACTCTCCTTCTTTAAAGTGCTGTCTCAAATGAGAAAAGCTGAAGATACCTCACTGGCTTCAGTATGACATGCAGAATGTTGTGTTACTAAGTAATAACCATCACAACCAAGTCAAAAGGGACTCGCTCAAAAGAAAAGCCTCAAACAGTAAGTTTGACATGACAATATTTATTGATTCTAATTAAGGTTAAAAAAAGTTCACAGCTGTCAGATAAAAATATCTGCAGTCCATTGAATAGGGAGCTTAAGAAGGAAACCAAGGGAGACAGTCACCACAGAGGCACTTGAGAATATGCTACAGTTATAAAAGGCACAAATTCATCACACACACAGTATATATATTCCTGCACAGTGAAGTCACTCTTTTTTTTCCAAAACACAGAGTCACGCATCACTGAACACTGACCTGTACATGACCACAGGAGACACGCTATAAGCGGCAGCCTATGACAACGCCTAAACAACTTGACTGCAGAGATACTTTGAAAGCAAGACTGCTTTGGCCATCACATTTTTATCTCTATTGAACAACAGATTGTAAGATCAAGGTGACCATAAGGTCGTGGAGATGGGAGAGGTAATGTTAGTTCATTTAAACGCAGGTCAGGTTTACTAGTGAGCATTTGCAATCTGCAATTTAAGTGGCTTTGCTTCTTGTTTGAGAGCAGGGGCAGATCTGTTGTCATTTCACCCTGGCTTCGTTTTGCATCCAAGTACTTTTGGAGGACATTCAATTTTTAATTCCTCAAAAATATTTTTCTTTCATGTCTCAAAAAAAAAAAAAGAAAGAAAAAAAATCTTAAAAATTTCTGCACTTTTGTAAAGTTTACCTCAGTGAAACAACAGTCCCACTGAAGCGACTCCAGGCCTTGGGTTTCAGTGATGGACAATGCTCAGGCATATACTTCATTGTGATTAACATGTCTTTTACAAACATCTGCTTTTGTACTGACAGTAGATGTGCTATTTGGAGTCAAAATCAGCACTGAGAAAAAAACCACAGTAGTTAAAGGAAAGATAAGGGGCTGCCTCAGATCTCTCACCTCCTTGTTATTGTAGTTTATACAGTTAGCTTTCAAGCACTTTGGTTAACACAGATTTTCACGCCATTACCCAACATTCCTTGCAATATACAGTTGCTATCAGAACTCTTAAGAGCCTTACAAAATACGCATGATAACACAAATCAGTTCATAAGAGACAATACAATTATTTTCATGGTTGTTCTACAATACATTTTATGAAGCTGGTAAACTGCTGGAACTTTCATGATAGCAGATTTCTCATCAAACATATTAAGAAATTAATAATATATCATGACTGGTTACCCATTAAACCAGACTTCATTCCTCTCTTTGAAGGGTTGGCACAAACAAATTTTAAAAATGTAAGCCAGTGCTAACACTTTCCTCCACCCATGGGGAAGCATCCTGATTCCCTACGTACATTTGTCAACATTCTCATCACACTGGCATCCACATACACAAAGTGCCACATATTCCTTTTATGTGGACGATGTCAAGAAAACAGCAGCAAATCCTTCTTTTTAATCCCATGGTGGCGATAAGCTCCACAGCATCATCACAGCAAGACACAGCTGTAAATACAAAGAGAGTATTCCTAAGGCTTTGGCAGTCTGGAAGGAAGGAAAACAGAGACTTTTGAGGGCAACCATGATTCATAACTTTCCTGCAAACATTCTGCAATAAACAAAAGGTGATCTTTGGCATAAACAATTATGTATTAAAGGCATTAGTAATATTGCATTAATATCAGTCAAGCAACTAAACAGTGATGCTAAAAAAAAAAATATCTCACAGAGAAGCCTGAATTGGGGAGGGGGAAGGGAGGAAATGTGAGGAGCATTAAAAAGGAATACAGGAAGACTACTTAGAAAAATCCTTTAAAAATAACCCCTACCTAATTCAGTGTTATTTACTATTAAATAGAAATTACTACAATACAATTACATTAAAGATCTGGTACAAACCAACCAAATGCAAGACATTCAGGTTAAGGCTCTGGCACCCCTTCCTTCCTCTTCCCGTTGCAGGTAATTGCAGGAAGAGAATATTAAGGAAAGATCCGAAGTACCACATATTCCGTAATACCCAGACGCAAGGAGTGAATTAAAGATGAACACGTTTTCTCTTGCTAAGGTCAGGTTGAGGCAGATGTAGTATAATCAGTTTGACTTCCCTTTTTAGATAACAGTGCAACAAAGGGGGTGGAGGGGAGGAAGTCCAAGTGTAGAATAACAGTTGCAGACTGTCATGTACCTCCTCCTTTCAGCTGTTAAGACAGAGCAGTTCTTCCACAAGGGCACTTCTGTTAAAGGTGGTTTGATCATGCAACACTTCAGCAAATTAAGAGGGCATCATGAGGTCAGTGTTGATCTGGGCAGAAGTCTTGCAAATGTACAGAGACTCATTCTAAACCAACAACCCTGCTTTCTGCCAAGTGCCAAAAGAGACCAGGAAGCAATGAAATGAATATATATGTGTGTGTATATATGTATATAAATCTATGAAGGCATGTTCAGTTATAGAAGGATAAAAGCACCCCAAGTTTATTTTAATAATGAGAGGGATGGGGGATTTTGTTGGAGGGGGTCAATTGTTAATGGTTTTGTCTGCCTTTTTTAAGATACAGTAATGCTTTGTGCAATTCCCTATTATTAGACCTTGAAAAAAGATTTTGAGCCTCCAAACATCAAAACCAGTAAAAATAGCCCAGTATATTTCACATTACCATTTGCTGGTAGCCATTAGGCTGCCTAAAAAGAGTTTCATGTCACTGCAGCTCTTCTTTGAAATCGCACAGGTTTCAAAAACCTTATGCATTGTTGGAACAGGGCAGTGAAGCAAAAGGTCCTGTTTAATTCAATATCTTTATCTTTTAATTTTCACCTTGAGTGGCTGGAGTAACATTAAATGGAGAAAAGAGTTAAAAAAGAATAATTCCATGTGCTCATTTGGTTTTCAGAAGTAAAGAGAAAACATGTGGCGTTTTCTGGTCCTGGACATGCAGCTAGCTTAAGAGAACCAGGATTTCCCAGCTCACTGTGTAAGTGAATTGAGCAAGAAGGAAAGATGTCCATGAGTTAGGGTCTCCAGCCGTAAGGCTCAAGCTGTCAACAGTGTGCCACTACCACCCGCTGCAAAGCATTTCAGTACAGTACAGGAGTTCTGGAATGCCTACTTACAGGGTTACAGGAGGGTGACAAAGACAGCTCCAGTTTTTGTTAAAATACTGCTGCCAGGCACAAATCAGAGAATATAATTTCAGACACGGAATTGTAATCCTCAGTTTACAACTGTTCTGCTGCCCTCCCATACCTTTTAATATAACCCCCTACATCTTCCATCATTTCTGCATGGTTTAAAACCAGGCAGCTGTAATCCTGCTGAAGTGTTCAATGTTTCCGTATCAATGACTCTCCCTAAAAAAATGCCAAGTAACCAATAGTGTCCTAGACTCTTAACACAAGCTTGAAGTGAGGTCCATGTTTTATATCATCACATGGAAACTACTGGAGTATACAGTGCATAAATGAAATGTGCTTCTGGGAGTACAGAATTTAAGGGAATCTTCAAAGCAAACAATGATAAAAAACAGAGGATACGAACTGTCTACCATCGGAAGCCATGAGGTGTTGGATATCAAATGTGTTCCGAAGACATTTGAAATGCATTCTGATTCATACCCTTAGAATGGGGCATTAGCATAAGGTAATCTTAAGCTCACGTATACAGCACATTTTGCTGTTAATATATC
>JANHGB010021674.1:0-34710 GCA_026283785.1 Coracopsis vasa | reverse complement strand
GTTGGACAGAGCCTTGGGTGACATGGTTTAGTGTGAGGTGTCCCTGCCCATGGCAGGGGGGTTGGAACTAGATGATCCTAAGGTCCTTTCCAACCCTAACTATGCTATGTTTCTATGATTCTATGATTTTGACTTTTCTTAAAATTGGGATCCTAACACGTCTTTTGACAACAGATGCAATGAGAGTATTTAAGAACAGGGATTATTAATTATGTATATCCTCTACCAATCTATTCCAATTATGCATTATTTATATACAGAGATTACATCCTACTCAGTACCATGCTTATGTAAGAAGTCTCATCTCAGGAAGTGATATTTTAATCACTGAAGTATTTCTTCAGGTGAATTACTGTAACAGGTGACATCAAATAACATAAACACAAAGTCTGATCAAGAAGCATCACCATATTCCATGACTCTGACACAGCCATTTAGTGAGTCTGTGGCTTTATTTATGTATGTTAGCACTGACCAGGCCAATCAATTACAGGGTATGTATTTTTCTTGTATTTGCAAGAATTATGGTTGTATAAGGTATACAAATCACAAATCTGTAAATTACATAATTCCTAGAAATATTAGAAGAAGAATAATACAACACGTGTAATTCACAGCTTTTAAAGGTGAGTTTAAATCAGACATGATTTCTGTAACATTTTTGTTACAATGATCTAGGTGGTGGTAAATACTGAAAACTAAGGCCAGGGGAATATCTTGTGCACTTTTTTTTTTCTTTTTTTTTTTTTTTCATAGAATTATTTAGGTTGGAAAAGACCTTTAAGACAATCTAGTCCAGCTGACTCACAGGGCTTTTCATGGTGCTTCAGATGGCTGAGCACAAAACCAACTGAAAGCTCCTTTCTAAATGACAGATGTATGGATGAAAGTCAAATATTGTGTCTGTTGTTACCTCGGAGAGCAGGAATGGTAGAAGATCAAAACCCTTTTCAGTATTGCTTGTGCTCCTTCTTCTATGTTAGTATCAATGTAAGGGAGAGAGAGAATCAAACCTTAGTGTACTTGCAAGGGAAAGCAATGCTTGCTCAAAAGGAGGAAAAGAACTGTTTTTTGAAGGGTGAGCGGGACTCCAGAATCTGTATGGAGTTGATCCTCAAGATACGTATCACCTTCCTGTCCCACTTGGAGCAGGAAAGACTTGTGTCTGTCATGACATATATTTAGCTGTTACCAACACCGTTCAGGTTTCTTCATCTAGCTGAAGATTTCTGTGTGGTAAAAATGAGGAGATGAATAGAAGGAAAAGACAGCAGGGACCACATTTTCAGTCCTCCTAAACTACCAGATTACAAGGGAAGGTTATCTGCAGGAATTACTTCTGTCATGTTCTGGAAAGACTGATATTTCCAGGCAAGGAGATTATGCTTAAGGTTACATTATTAGTGTATTAAACAGCAAATAGAAGAGAACTGCTCTGTCACTGTAAACAAAACAAATATTTTTTAACACATATAATACAGATAGAGAGGAATTTGTAAAGTCAGGTCCATAGTGTATGACACAGAAGCCTTTATTTTCATAAATGATTCTCCTTTTCAAACATTCACACATATTCTCTTTCATTCACTGTTACCTTTCATTACAAATTTGCTTTCTTTATAATATTAATTTTTTCCCAGTGTGTTTTGATAGCTTAGCCTCTTAATTTAATGGACTCAAAAAGCAGACTTTGGGTTACTGTTTATTGCAGTCTCTTTATGCTTCAGTTCACATTAGCTCTTTCTGTTCCAACTTCCTTGTTCTCCATATTTTTCTTTCCCTGCTTGCCGCATTTTATTCCATGGGAAATTAAGTACATTTTTGTTACAGTTGGGCCCATTCAGGAGTTCTAGGCTATCTTAAAATAACTTTTAAGTTGTGTCAGATAGAAAGTTCATGCAAAAAATGTTCAGCTTGGGTGTATTTTTCTAGCATTTTTCCTTTCTTCTTAAATGGTTTAAATCCATTAAATGTACTAGAACTTTAAAGATTAAAATATCTTAATATAGATGAGAGACATAAGAGCTTAGAGTAAATCCTCTCCAAGTTTATGAGCATACAAAGAAGTCAGTTAAAGTCATCCAAGAAAATACAAGTGCTATAGAAAATACAAATGCTAGAAAATATAAGGAAAAAATACAAATTCAGAATCTGTAACTGTAAATCTCCTTGAAAGGTGGTGGGACAGATCCAAGTAAAAACTTTTACCTTATGCTTCAAAGTGAGTATTTTGTGACTACAGAAATCATGTGCCATTCTGGCATATCACAACCACTTTTTCTCTATATAACCCTTTTAACTTCAGCCTTCCTCAGAAGTTTTTGGTGCAAATACAGTACATGATGCTGTAAATCAGTTTTTAGAAGTTCAAGGCAGATAGGGCACAGGGTTTTTGTTCAAGCAGTAGTATTCTGGCAGACCTATTTTGGTGTTCCTTTCTTTCTGTATATTTATATATATTGTGCATGTTTAATGTCTTCTGACTGTGCAGACAGTTTTATTTAATTCTTGATGCCTTCAGAAAAAGGAGCACTCTGAATTCCCAGAAAAGATGTATGAGAATATGTAACGCTGTATGTAATACATCCCCAGTGAGATATATCCAGTTCCGTCTTTATTTATGTAATTAAATGCAATTTTTAAAAGAACAAACCTGGAAGTTCTAACAGTAAATGTAAATATCCATTTTTACTGTCTCTGTTTAATCACTTCAGTGAAGTTATTAGTGCTAATTAACCATACCTAGCTGAATAAGGAGTCTTTTGAGGCCACTTGGCATCCCAGATTGGAGCCTAAGCAGTTTGCAGAGCCAACGCCTGAATGTTCAGCTGAGTAGAGTACAAAGCTTACAGAGTTTCCATTTGCTGTATGTTGTGTGTGGATCATAGCTGTTGAAACAGTGCTGACTCCTTGCACACAACACAGAGAATCAAAATGTGGTTAAGGCATTTGCCAGAGTCTTAACTATAAATGTACTGATGCCAAAATCTAGTACCCATGTGTTTTTTTACAGTCGTCTAGGAACTGCTGATCTTCATGATGAATCTCTACAGAAGTCTTTTATAGCTACTGCAGAGGACAAGCATGCTAAAAATTTTTAGCTGTTTTTAGTGTAGGGTATGGTAGCATAGTTAGATTTTTGTCCCTAAACTGCTTTGAGGGACAAAAATGTGATGGTCAGTTCAGAAACCTCCTCCCAACTTTTACAAGATCTCTCAAAGTACTATTTCTACTTTTTTTGTCCCTTTTAGGACCAGTGATAACATGTAGAGATGTCTTTAAAAAGGAACATAGCTTGAAAAAGGGAATACAAATGACAATAATTCTAGACCAACATTTAGTACAACTTCAAACCAGTTGTAGCATGTATCTAGAGACACTTGAGTGTGTGTAGTGAACTGGCCCAGCAGATGGAGTGCATTGAGTTCCCATGCCTCATGTCGTATAGGTTTGAAAGGACAACAGACTCTGTTTGAAATCTTCACAAACAGAGGTTACTAAACTTTATCCCATTTGTGAGCAGTTACAGTCTGTATGAACATGTTTACACCATTTAAATGCAGAGTCAAACTGGTGAATGCAAAATGCTGGTTTCAGCTTGCATGTTTGACTGCAGTGAAGCTGGCTTGAAAAGTACTCAAGCTGTCAGAGGCAAGAAGCTTTTAGAAAAGTACTTTTATCACTTCTCACCTTGTGAATGTCTTGAACTGAAGTGAGCCAAAAGCAAATAAGCAAACTTAACATGGCTTCTTCCCTCCCCCCCACCAACCTTGTTTTTGTGCTGAAACAAAACAGCAGTTCTTAAACATTCAGGACCTGCCAAAGGCAGTTTAAGAAGGTACAATCCCTTTGCTGGCATTTACATCTCCCAGCTGAGACAGCAACATTGAGCATCTTGCTGCAAAATGACAGAGGAAAGTATGAGTCACAAAGGTTGTCCCAGTGTTGTAGCAGGCTGATTTATAAAAGTTTATAAAGGATTAGATTATTTTCTACAGAATTGCTATCTACACAGTTGTTCCTGTCCCTTGTGACTTATTCCAGTCCCAAGAATACTTCTTTTCCCTTATCTTTGCTTGAGTCTTTTCTTTTTTAAGGATTGCTTCATTAAACGATTCATGATTTAGATCATACCTGGCATTGCAGTGGTCTGCTGAGCCGCTACTGCCATTGAATTAGTTCTACTATGCAAATGCATATTATAATATATACAAATACAGAGATACATAGAAACTTGCTTCAGAATTTGTCCTCTTGGATGAAGACAGGCTAAGAAAGTTTGGGCTGTTCAGCCTGGAGAAGCGAAGGCTGCTTGTAAACCTTATAACAGCCTTCCAATATCAGAAGGGAGCCTAAAAGGATGCTGGAGAGGGACATTTCATCAGGGGCTGTAGCAATAGAACAAGGGGTAATGGGTTAAAACTTAAAGAGCGGAGATTCAAATTAGATATAAGGAAGAAGTTCTTTACTGTGAGAGTGGTGAGGCACTGGAACGGGTTGCCCAAAGAACTGGTAAATGCTCCATCCCTGACAGTGTTCAAGGAAAGGTTGGATGGAGCCTTGTGTGACATGGTTTAGTGCGAGGTGTCCCTGCCCATGGCAGGGCAGTTGAAATTGGATCATCTTAAGGTCCTTTCCAGCCCTCACCATTCTATGATTCTATGAAGTTATAGAAGTTGTCCTATAAATATAATTTCAAAATCTTGGAACTATGTCAGACAACAAACAATTAGGAGTTGTTACATTATCGAGAAAGTCCTTTTTTATATTGCCAGTTTTTACTTGCTTACTGGGATTTTCTATAGAACAGTGAGAGTTAGGGTAACATAGATATCACCAAGATAACTAATAATAAAAAGCACCGTAATAATGCAGTGTTCTGGTACTTTGAGGGTGACTGGCTTGGAAATCAGTTAGACTGTTCTCCTTGCACTCATTAAAATTCTTCTAAATTAAGTTTTAAACTAAGCAGTGGCTTATCAATGTCAATTTCCCATCTTTAATTTTCTGTCAATACTAGAAAGTTACTGCCTTTGATTAGTTGTAATGAGTACAAGCCAATGCTTAACTTTATACTGTGACCAATTTTACTCTCTTGGAAGTTGTTATTTTCCTGATCTTTAAAAATTCAGGTTCTGCACGTGTGATTTTATAAGCCACAAATGCATCTTGCAAGTGAGTTTAAAATTCATTGAAACAGTATTGGAAGGTGGAGGAGGAGGAAAAATGATGTCAAGAGATTATGTGGAAAGAATGATACGGCTTTTCAATAGAAAAAATAGGGTATGCGCATGTGTGTAAAAAAGCCTTGAAATCCTTGTACATATACCATCTCAGAGAACATAGTTTTGGATGAAGAGATATGAAAAATTTACGATTATATTTCTAATCATAAAAAAGAATGCAACTATTCTCATTGTCCTTCTCAAAAAAGGTACTGAATACTTCCAAAGCAATCCCAAGATTTTTAAATTAAATAGATTACAAGAGTACATGACATGGTTAGTTTTTCTCTACTTTTCCAAGATTATGTTGATTCTGAAGTTCTCTTTAAACATATGCTTCCTGGGACACTAGAAATGCCTGTGTCTTCCAATCAGTCAGTGTATATCCTGTGTATATAAAACATAAATTATTATAAAGGGATAAAATCAGTTCTGATACAAAACATGAATCACTTGGCAGAAGGCAACACCTCTCGATACAATTGCAAGAAAACCTGGAGAGGTAGCAGAGACTAAATCCTTGGCATTTCAATAAAGTATGGCTGTAGTTTGGATGTAAGGGAAGATTGATATTTGAAATGGTTACGCTACTGAGCCCATTTTCATGCAGCATAGGAAAAATGTCTTTCAAAGCAGGTACAAAATATGCCAGGATTTCCAGTGGTGATGTAGAAATAGTTTATATACTTGACAGACCTTCAGAAAGCAGCTCTGCTAAAATTGATAGGAGGAGAAGGTATTCAGCACTATTCAGTCCTGAGCCTTTATTTTTTTCCTGTAAAATATAAAAGGCATATTTACAGTGCATGCTACCATCACGTCAGATTCATAGATTCCAGCCTGCATTCTAAAACCTCATGAACTTGCTACGTCAGCATGGCAAACCAAGCCTTGTCTCGGATATTTGTGCAGTTATAAAAGTATTTGATGGGCTGATCTAACGCTGTTTCATGTAACTTTGTGTTTAGATTATTATAGGCTTCTTTGCACTTTATCTGATTCCTTGCTGCAGCCACAGGATTTTTGCAAGTGCTTTGTTCCTGCTTCTTAAGTTGTCAAACTGACCACAAGGGTAGTCATAAAAAGCATACACTCTTAACAAAGTTTTAAATCATTTATTGTTAACCTCTCACTGAAAATTAGCTTCCTTGTGACTGTGTGGAAAAGAATTAAAATTAACACTTTACTGACTGCTAAAGAAGGCCTGAAATACTAATGAGGAATTGCTTGCTGTTAGTTATGTATGGAATAACATGATACAATATAGGCTTAATGTTCTTTTTCTGCTTCTTAACTTTAGTAATGTTTCCCTGGTTACCAGTCTCTTCTCCCCGTAGTTGCATAATGTCTGATCCTAACATAGTCCTGCTTCACTGCTACCAATGTGCTTCTCTTGGAATCTTCTACTTGAGAGACTTGAAGATTGCTCTTCCTACTCAGCACTGGCAAGGTGCTTGTGTGACTGAACATTGGCCTTTTGTGTCAGTGGGTTTTAAAAGAGATCTCTATTTGCATAAGATCTTCCAGCAGCCTCCAAATAGGAAAGGGTGCCTACAAGAAAGCTGGAGAGGGACTTTTTATAAGAACAAGTAGTGACAGGATGAGAGGGAATGGCTTTAAATTCAAAGAGGCCAGATTTAAATTCAATATTAGGAAGAAATTTACTGGTGAGATATTGGCACAGGCTGCCCAGAGAAGTTGTGGCTGCCCCATCCCTGGAAGTGTTCACAGCCAGGTTGGACAGGGCTTTGAGCAACCTGGTCTGTTGAAAGGTACCCCTGCCCATGGCAGGGTGATTGGAACTGGGAGATCTTTAAGGTCCTTTCCAACCCAAACCATTCCATGATTCACAAACATTGCTTTGCTTTTGAGGTCAGCAGACTGTTAGTAATATTTTCGAGAACACCAAATCTGAAAAACACAGTTGTAACAAAAGACCAACAGCACTTTTTCAGTTATCTAGAAGTTCTTTGTAAATTCCTACAGTAGTTTGCTCTATGTTATCTTATTTTTGATGATAAGGACTCTAATTTATAGTTCTGTTTTAAATAGGAAGTATTGGCAGCCAGTATGGGCTCTTTAGGTGTGGTTTGATTACATAATTTAGCGAGGTTTAAACCCAGATATTTGTTTCTGCCCCTCCCTTTCACTAGAGAGTACAGCAGTGAAAGCCTGACTCGGCACTCAGTTGCTACAGGTTGCTGCAGTGAAACTATTTGTTGGTTTTGGAGGGGATAAGCTTTTTGTTAGTTTAGATCCATGAACTAGCTCAGCATGGTCCAGATGTTTGACAATGTTGGTGCAGGAGAGGCAGAGGAAGCCCTTGGTGTGAGCCAGGCAGCGAGACTGCCTTCTTTTGAACCTCTTTTTCAGAAAACTGTGTAGGAATGCTTAGATTCATATCAGATACATAGCATAACCATATTTGTAACATACAATCATAGTAATGGAAATTCTCTGCATGAAGAAGACAGAAGTAATATGGGAAAAGGATTGTCCTGCCGTTTAAAGAATAAATTTGAAAGGAAAATTTCACTGTAGTACCTCAAAATGTGTTTAAGATGAAGGAAGATATTTAAAATCTCATTTTAAATCAAATGGAATTAGATTATTTCATTTATTGAAATTGGTGGTATGACGCATACATTAATCAATATCGGTTATACATGTGTTGAATTTCTTAGGCTGTAATAACATACCACAAGTACAAAGAGGTGGACAGGCATGTCACAGAATGCTGAGGAAATTCAGGAAACCACCTTTTGTCTCAGTACTGCTGTATGAATAAAAGTTGGTTTATTCTTATGCAGTAGTCAGGCAAGCACATGTGAAAATGAAATGACTGTTTTTTATGAGGAATACATTAAGTATATAAATTCATGTACTTATCTGAATCTGATTTGCTTTAGGTGTGCAAGTCATACAATTTGTAAATCATCGTACAGAAACCAGTAAAATAACAGGCAGAAAATAGTGCACATAAGGAATGCATATAGTTAATCTCTTAAAATTCATGCATATTGTGGCTGTACCTGTGCTCTGTGGGCTTAGAGTAAAGGCTAAGTACTTGCATTTAATGCTGCTTTATTGCCAAGGGTAGACTTTGTGCTATTCGTTCTGGAATGTGACTGCTGCCTACCTACTGTTCAAGGCCTGTCAATGACTGTTTTATTTCTAGGAAACAAATAATTTAAAACTGAAAGTGAAATACTACAGTGGTTTGGATACTCCAAAAGTATGTCTAGAAGCTAGGCCATAGATTTTTTTTTAAGTCTGGTAACATATTTTACTTAAATAGTGGAGTGTAGGAAGATATGATATAAGATCTGAAAACTGAATGCTAGTAACTTTAAGAAATCACGTTAACTTTCTCTGTCTGTTGAGATTTAACTTGCTTTGAACCGAGTGTTGGTTGTACTTCAGCTTCTGTTAGAGTTGAATCCTCTAGAGGCCCCCAGAAGCAGTAAGTCTGTCTGGGCAGCAGCTGCGGTGACAAAAGTCTTTCTTCCAAGAGGTCATTGTGTCCCAGGTGAGCTATTCTACTGGGAGAAATCGTGTTGAAAGTTCCTGGGCTCATGAAGCTTCTGAATTGCAGGTTGCCATGTAATACATCTTCCTTCAGTTTTCTGTCACTGTTATTATCCTTTGTATGTGAGATACCAACAAACTAAAGTGCAAATTAAGGTTGTTCTCACATATGTCTTGGGTCCTGAGGTCCAGAAAAACCATTTTTCTTATCCTAGGTGATTTTCCCTTGAGAAGTTTCTGATCTCCATGATCATTCATTCGGATCTGTGCACTGGCAGGGCCCCCAGCAAAATAGATCTGATCAGAAGCAGGGTTGCACATGTGGTAGCCATTCTCTTGGATTACCCAAACTACTTGAGGGGGAGTTTGTGCTGGCTTTGTATCTTTACACTGCCTACAAGTGGACAGGTGATATTTAATTCTTCATAAAGCCTATTGGTGCTAACTTAACCATTCATCATTTTTTTTACAGATCTGAACTGGCAGTGTGAATTTGTACCCAATCAACAGGGTCAGCTTATTCCAGATCAGTACTTCTACACAGCCATGGCACTTTTTGAAGAATTACAAGGAGTCCTAAAGCTGGGTTTATGGTGTTGTTGAGCCATAGCCTGAGTTCAAAAGCTGGATTAGAAAGCAATATAATTTGACATCCTTTGGCCAGTTTTTCTGACTTCAACCTTAAGCTATTCAAAGAAGTGCTTCCAGTGGACCTAAAGGATAACTCAGAATGGCTGAGTGGGGAAGATTTTGTCACAGGGCTGCAAGTGCTGGACTAAGTGTTGTGTAAAGTCGGAAAGATTTGATAAAGATGACTCCTGCTTGGAGCTTAGAATGGCAGATGGGAGAATAAGAGTAAGTTGTGAGGCAGGCTGCTGCTTTTCTTCCCAAAATGTTCATTCTAGTGTATAGCTAGGTTTATATTTTCTATTTAATACAGATGAATATTTCAGCCTCTGTCAAGCTCCCTATTGAAATAAATTATATAGGCTTCCCTATTCGTTCCTTTGTGAAATTCAAGATATTATGACATTGTCATAAGATAATCTCTTATTTTAAAAGTCTGCTTTTTTTTGATACAGAAAGAAAGTGATTTTCTCAGTCACAAGGTCAATGAAAGTCCTGAATAAGACACGTGTGGGAGCATTAATATTTCTCAAAGGGGTGGCCTAAAAAGAGATGTTTTCAATAAGTACAGTCAGAGGATTTAAAATACAGAAAAAAGAAAATGAATTGCAAAGTACATTCTGTGTTAAATAATTTTAAATTCAATTTAATAAGTACAAAGTAAAAAAATCTGGATCCATCTCATAATGAGTGTGTATGTATCTTCATACTGCTGGAAGGTTAAAGGTGATCTTTAGCTACAACACTGGATCTGGCATGCCCTTAAACTGACAGACTGGCAGAAAGATGAAATTTTGGGTTTTTTTATGCTAGGCTGTCCAGAAGTTATAGTTCATTCCTGTGCAGTACTCTTCCTGTGAAGGGACTTGAGGTAATTCCTCGGCAGCTTGTGATAATAGGAGTAGAGCAACCTAAGGAAATCTCCAAGTGAAAGAATGGCAAAACCAAAAATCTTCTGAAAATTCTTGTATGAATGTGGGAGAATGCTTGAGAATTGTGCAAACAGCATTTTATTCTGGATTAAAAAGTAATAGCTTAAAAAGTAATTAATTTGGAATTAGTTTATTTTCTTACTTTGGTTGATTTTTCTTATCTTTTTAGTAGTTTTCAGCTGAGGATGGGGGAAGCAACTATGAAATGGTAGTGTAGTCTAGATCTAAGAAACGCAGCATTCTAAAAATTAAAATTAAACTAATACTATTGGAGAGTACAATTATAAAGATGAAAATATAGATAATGTCAGATCTAAGGCTGAGCAGACATTATTGCAATGTGTAATTGGTTATGGAGGAGTACTTGGTAGCTTGCAATTGACGTCAACAGTGAAACCCCAGAGAATATGGAAAGAATCATAATTAACCTTTTTCAAAGTAATTTGAATTTGCAAGGCAAAATAAGTTATCTGGTCCAGACTGAAGCTACAAGAACTTCAGAAGCCTTTTTGCCTTCAGTTCTTTTTCCTCCAGGACTTTTTTTTTCTGTAGTCTAGAGAGCTATGTTTATTTCCCCCACTCCCTTTTTTTCTTTTCCTAAAATAAAGATGCATACTGTTTTGCCAGTCAAGGAACAACAAGATTACACTTGGAGAGTGTTGCAAATGTATAGTTCATCGGATCATTTTGCCCACAAATGTTTGCATTATGGACTATATCTGTGGTAGGCAATGGGACACAAGTTGAGGGCATGCATTTAATTAATCTTTAACATGCAAGTTGAGACAAGATTGAATTCTCTGGATTTTGACAACAGGTGCCTGGAAGCCACTTGATTTGTCATTTCCTATGCCATTTCATCAAGATTTACTCTCTTAGGAAAAGTTACTGTAGTCCTGCACCCTTGGGAGTGCCTGTAACCTTTAGATCCTGCGACCTAAAATCAGCTCGCCCATGCAAACTACCTATATTCATCTTATGTAGACTAATACAATCAATTAGTGCAGTATCTGTGAATTTTAGAATCTTCAGTAAATTTATACAGACTGTCTTCCTCTGAAGTAAGGGAGTACAAGTTTCATGTTACAGCTGAAATAGAGACACAGAGATACCAGTAGTCCCAGGGTCACACAAGTCTGATGGAGCAGAACCTCTAACGTGTAGAAGTCTTAGGCAAATGTCTTAATTAATGGAGCCTTCATGGTTTTATCTTCCAAGTCTCTAGTTATTCTCAAAATCAGAGAATCATCTGTTGTTCAACATAAAATAGTAAAAATCAGAAAGGATTATTTTTTCCTAAACTTCTCAATTTTTTCTTCTTTTAATCAAAGAATATTCAGAGATCATGCAGGTGTCTACTGTAAATTGGACATAGTATAAACACATTCAGGAAAGTTCAAACAAACATAATGCAGTATTTTTACAGGTCAGGGCTTAGAGAGAGACAGCATAGTTCCATTTGTATCTGAGAACGGTAATGCTGAAGCCAGAATGCTTAATGACATGATTATATCACCAGCTCTATTAACCTAAAATAAATGCAATCTACCATTATCCTCTCTGTGTCTGGTATGTGTATTTATAAATATCAAGTTGCAGTTTCCAGAACAATTATAAAACGTAAAGGAGAATTGCAGGAAGTTTATATTGCTTCATGGAGTGTTTTAAGCATATGGTATAAATCAAAGCTGTATCCAAAGGTGACAGGAACTTTTCTGAATGGGCATTGTAAGCTTGCAAAAGAGTGGTTCTTTGGCTGCACTTTTCAAACTACAGAGTTTGGGGGACTCATTCTCTCTATCTCTCCCTTATTTCCCCCATCTGCAAGACATGAGCCGAGCAAACTGAAAGTAGGGTCTGTTACCTGCTAACATCCTTTGAATCAGAAATCAGAGTGCAGAGAGGCCAGATCCTTGTTTTTTGTTCCAAGTGGCTAAAGATGTGCTCAGAGGGGCAGAGAGAAGTGCCGAACTGTACCAGGTAGAGGAAATGAACATGGGATAATATTGTCTAGCATAAGATCTAACGAGGAAGATTGTGCTATGCAGCAGTCAATCTGAGATCTGATTTTTAAGGGAATAATCAAATTATCTAGTGCTTTGACAAAGGTGGATGTGTCAGTAATATTCCTACCTTTCAGTTCTTCTCTCCATGCCAGAACCATACATGATAAACCAGATTAGCTTCAGTTCTCTTAATCATTGTGATTTGGTTTGTTTAAGTATCAAGTTATGTTATAGATCTGTGTTCTTACTGGCCACCTGCTGGGTATTTACATTGCTTATTTTGCTACAGAATTATGTAACAATTTTGTACTGGATTTAACCTTTGATAGTCATTTTAGACAGCAGAGAATCAGATTGTATGTTTTTACAACTGTTCTTTATTACAATCGTGTCACCTGCTATCACTGTCTTCAGTATTACCCAGTATTATTGTTGAAAGCTATTCTCCAGATACTCAACATTAATAATTAATAACAAAGCTGTTCAAGATAATAGGATCTTTTAGCAAAATCTCTGATTTGATATTTAATTGTTGGTCCCCGTTCTCCATTTTTCTAAGTCTATGTTTCATGTGTTTATTATTATCTCCTTAAAATGAAAAGGAAAATGGTGACATTTTGAAGAAGGATAATATTTTGCTTGTAATCCTGCTAGACTACACCCTCTATAATTTTCCTTCTGTAATTTTTTTTTCCCTGCATTGTCAATTTATCACCTGTACGATTTATTCTTTTGAAGGCAAATTTTTAATCCAGTTAAGCTACCAACAAAAGACACTTTCCATGATTGGTATGCTGAACAAATTCCAGGACATAATATATTATTGCCGAAGTGGTTTTGGGTTTTGTTTTTTTCACTGCAGGTCTGAAATAGTGGTTTTGTTAGCAAAATACAGATCCCTCTCATAAACCAGAAGCTTTATCTGTGTACTTTAATGTATTTAAAAAATAGTTGAAAGTTAGATACAGATGCTTGCTTGTATTTTATATAACAGTATTTCAACAATTGATAAATATGCTCTTTTTTGTGAGAACAGCCTTCTACTCCAATGTATCATCCTAATCTGTGATTTTTTTTTTAGTTGAGTTTATGCTGCATTTCACTGTAGATGGAGCTGTATCACACGTAAAACCAACCAAAAAAACTATTAAAGTTGCCATCTGCAGTTAAGGTATCTAAAACATACTGAAAAAAATTATAGAAGTAGTTGTCATCTTCCAGGCAGACTAATGGTAAAGGCAAAGCCAAGAAATCATATGGGAGGTGCCAGTGCTGAACACTGGTTTCTCAAGATTGTGTTTTCAGATCCAGGAGGCCTAAAGAGCAACCAGTACAGGCTATGTTCATGACCATCATGGATATATACATAGAAGACTCTATACATAAGCTGCGGCACTTCAAGGCCTGCTCCCTCATCCTTCCTTAGTCAGTAAATGCTCTCACGTCTGTCACTGTGTAGGGGATCTGTAGCAACATACATTGCAAATAGCTGCCTTCTGGTGAATATCCCCCAGCCAGCATAGGGGTGATAGTACTTTCATCACAGGGACTGAAACATAGCCAAATGGCTCAGTTTATTGAGGAAGCTGTGGTTGCAGATAGAGCACACTCACCTTATGACCAAAATGCTTGTCCTGTTGGTATGCACTCCCTTCTGCTGATGCTGGGTAGGAGGGCAGCGATTTCCGGGTGTAGTCAAAAGGCAGCTGGAGCTGGTGGCAGCTCTCACCTGCTTGCAGGTTCCTCAGGAAACATAAGCAAGTGGCCCCATGAAGCTCCTCTGGAAGAATCTGTTGGCATTGGGAATGCTCAGTAAGCAGCTGTTACACTGCAAATGCCATTGGCTGCCTTCCTACTAGGAAACAAAAGAAATTGCGAAGCATCCTCTAACAGGAAAGAGCCTGTGCTGTTGGAAGAGGGGAAAGATGCTGTGAATTACAGGCTATCAAACCTTATGTTCTTTTAAAACCACTGGTAGATTTTCCTCCTTGGCTTTTGGATAATACGAGAATTTCAGATGCTGAAAGAGAAATGATTGTATTTTCCATTTCTTTATTCCTTTTAAGTTGCTACTTACACAGGCACAAAGCGTCAAGTTAAAGACCTACTCTTTTGATTTCATATTAAATTTATACTCCCTTTGCAGAAGTGCAAATACCTTTTTGAATTAGTGACATCATATCAATCAGGAGAAAAGGTGGTTATGCTTCTAAGCAGTGAGGAGTGAGAAAGAGAGAGCATGTAAACTATGCATGGCCAGTTAGGTGTTCTTTGATGCTGACAGTGTTGACTGTTTCACTACCATTTATCATAAGAATAGTAGTGATTTTCTATTTATATGGTGTAATTGAGGCATTTTTCTCATTCTGTTCCCTCTGAATCTCCAAGGCTTCCAAAAAGCCTACAGGTTTAGAGGAAACATTTGAAACAAGAAAATCTGGCGCTTTGGACATTGAGGAGAGAGAAGGTACGATACAGAGGATAGGCAGTGGGGTAAGAAACTCAGCTAACACTTGAAGAATGTTTGTTGCTATAAGACATAATATGTGTTACAGTGTTGAGAAGAAATCTTTCGTGGGTATAGATTAAAAACAGCATTAAATGTTGAGAGATCTAATGAACCTGCTGTCATCTCTCCCACTTGATATATATGTATCTGCTTACCAATTTTTCAGTCAGACAAGATCTATCCTCAACTTGACCCTTATTCTTCCATTTAATGCATGGAGTATACCTTCATAAATGTCATATTCTCATTAACTGAAGATTAATATTATAAAAAACTCCTAGTTTGCATTCAATTTTCAAAAGTCTTGTAGCTTGAGGTTTTTTTAATTTTCAGATGCTAAAAATTCCTCAGGTGGAAAAGCTGAGATTTGTTTGCAATTCCACGATAATGGGCCATCTGTCTGTCTGTCATTTCCCTGTAGAAGGTAGCATATTAAAGTTGTGTCTATACTGGCACAGAAGACAAACAAGATTTTACTTTCTGATACTTGGTGCTTTCTAAAGAAGATATTAAAGGGTTGGGATAAAAGTGAAGAGTATTTGAGTAATAAAAGTGGAGAGTTTCTAAATTAAGCCATTTAGAAATGGTTTGAGAAGAAACATGTTCTAAGCCTTGTGCTGTTGAGAGAAGATACATGGGGCTTTAAGAAGAAGAGAGGGCTTTAATCCGCTCTTCCACTAAAATTATACAAAGGTCTCGGCTTGCTTGATCCTGATGCGCAGTTGCATAATAGTTGTAGAATAGCTATAAAATGGCTAAATCTCCTGGGTATCATCTGACTCAGGAGTATTCATGGGCCTAGAAGCCTCTGAGTTTCTTTCCCTGAATTTAGATATGCTCCTTTTTTTTTTTCTTTCTTTTTCTTCTTTTTTTTCTTTTTTCTTCTTTTTTTTTTTCTTCTTTTTATTTTTTTTCTTATAAAAGTGGAAATACAACCCTAGGAAATGAGCTACCCCATGGGTTTCCAGGTGTTCTGTTGTTTCCAAGTACCAGACATTTTCTTGTTACAGAAATGTGTTCCACTGTAGTGAATTCATTGCTTACAGGCTTGACTGTCTTGATTACTACTCATAGACACCTTAAAAATGTGTGTAGATGCCAGAAGTTTGTAAACTGGTGATTGAGAAGCAATGTCTTAGATTTTTCACATAAGGATGTTTATGTATCTCTATTAAAAAGTCTTGCAGCAAAGGAAGTCCCTCCATGTTTCTGAATTGAGAGATTCACCACTTGGGAAGATTAACAAGATTTTCCATGCTCATATATAAACACATTCAGACTTTTTCTCTGTCTTTAGCATAATTATTAGAGAGGACTGCTTATTACCAGCATCCTTGTAACCCAAATATTTTAAGAGGGTTGTAGTCATCTTTTGTCTTCTTTTAAAATCCTAATTTATTGTCATTAATCATGCTTTCTAATCACCTTGTATTTCTAGATGGTCCCTTTGGACTTTCTCCAGTTGGTTTATAATATTATGGCAGTCTGGTGCTCTAAAATGGCTTCTTGAGGCCCTAGTAGAGCAAGTGAATAGGTACCTAGCCTTTCTGTTAATGCATTACAGCCTGAGAATTGTCTTTATCACTTCATGTTGTTCCTTTTCATTTCTTTTGTTAGTGGTATAATGACTGTATCTTATTTTGAGATCCACAGTCTAGCCCTTAGCATATTTGTGCTTTGCTCCAAATGTCCGTCTGCCCCTGCCCCCCCATTATATTATTCCCTTGAGAGGTTTGGGGTTTTGGTTTCGTTTGGTTGTTTTAAATTGAATTTAATCTCTGTGATTTCAGAACGCTTCCCTGATCTATGATTTTGAATTCTGTTCTTGTACTTCAAAGTGTTTACAGTATCTAAGCCATTGGCAAAAGTTAGAATGGAAGTAGGGCCAATATGCAACTCTGCAGGACCCTATTTGAAATGCCTTTCCTCTATTAAGCTAGCTTAGGTGGCATTGCTTGTCTTGGAACAGATCACCCTGTGGGAAGTAGATGTAACTTTTGGTGGAAGATTGATTGAAAAATATTGACTTTGTACCTAAATAAAGTTGGACAAGTTAATCAGTTGGACTTGTGATGTAGCACTTACTTAACCCCTTTTTACTAATGCAGTTGGAGAGTAAGTTTCCTCCCTAGGTATTTGAGATTTTTGTCAAGACCAGTGTAACACACACTATGCTGGTGAGGGTGACTTTCAACAAAAATGAGTGACCAGCCAGCTTTGCTGTCAAAGCTGTGCACAGTGCTAAGCATCAAGTAGTCATGCTCCTAGCTGGAACCAGCATTTCAAACTTATGGTACTTTTTTTTTTTTTCTTTCTGGTGTGCTGTTGGTGAATAGTCAGGAATGTGCATTTTTTGTTTAAAATATATCAGCTTATGCCTAAGATGTTACAAATGTTGAAGATAATGGCACTGCATTAATATACATCAGCCAACATTCACTGTCAAAATTTTTACTTCTATAGTGATTCACAGAATGGATTTTTCGCCACCAGATCAAACTTTAATTTGTTGATTTAAACACAAAGTAAGTTATACTTACAATATTTTTCATGATTTGGCTTTATCTCTGCCATCTAAATTTGCTTTTGCTCAGTCAGGCATGACATGGCAATCCAGAGGCGCTGAAATGATTTTAATGGCACAAATTCAGCACTGCTGTTTGCACACAATGCTTGCAATGAAGAAAACAGTAGGAGAGTGGTGTGTCTGTGGATTTAGTGTGCAGGTGCTGTTTGTTTGCACCTGTATGTAAGGACTGATGTGTTTATTACGTCTTACATACAGATCTTCCTGTATGGCATACACAGTGAGTGTAGGGCACATAATGAGAACTTATTTTTATAAAGCCAGAGAATTGAATTCTCATGCAATGACCCAATAGAAAGTTTTTGTGGAAGAGAAAATTACTTGGGAATAATAGAGTAGTTCTTGCAGCTATATATTAATGAGATTGTAGAACTTTATATAATGTTATGGTCAAAAAGTCATTGCAAATATATGTATTTACATCTATTTCTTTTAGTCCTAATATGTTATACTGTTATTTCCTTCAACTCTGCCTTCACACAGATGGTTTTTGTCTTTAATTAAAGTACTGTTGTGTTTTGATACCAGTTTCAAGTAAACACCCATCATTTTGCTTTTACTTCTATTTATAGTGAGCAGTTGTGAAATGCTTAATTATATATTTTGTATGGCTTCCCCAGTTCTAACAGATTTTTTTTTGTCCTGTCTCTCTTTCAATACAAGGATGCAACTAAGAGTATTCAAATAACCCTATTCACTAGAATGACTATGATTAGCAATGAGATGAGAATCTAATTGTAAGAAAAAAACTAATGTTTAATTTATTTTTACTGAGCCAATTTTGAGGGTATAAAAGGCAATTTAAATGCATTAGTAATAGTAATGATGAATTTATGTTATACATATGTCCAAAAGTCCTCTTCAGCAGTGAAGGTGAATTGTGCTTGGAGCTGTATGAAGGCTCATGCTGCATTCTTGTAGGAGTTGGTGCCAGTTACTGAGTAAACATAATTAAGTCTCTATTTTCAAAAATACCTCTGTTCCTACTTTAGTTCTGAGAGTGATTTCTCAAAACTGCTGTCAACCAGTGGCTTCCATTGTGAGTATTAGCAGTTATGAGTTCAGGTCTTGATGTAGAGGTAGAGGAGCAGGAAGTGAGGAGAGAGGAAGGTCTGAAGAGCTGTGGTTGGGATCTCATGCTGAGGAGGCAGAGCCATATCTTTAGAGGGTAGGAGAAGACATGGGCTAGGAAGCTGGAGCACAAGTTTGGGGTGCACAGTGGAAAGAAAGATTGAGTTGTGATGCTAGGGTCCCCTGTCTGGGAAGGGAAGGATGAAAGCATGAACAGCTGCTGCTTCTGCAGCCTCCATCATTGGTAATATGTATCTGGAGGCAGCAGTATGAGCTTTGTGCTGTACCAGAAGGTATTTTTACTGTCAGTCACTATGGTATAGCATCAACAGAAGTTTGTTTACTAAGAAAGTGGTAATAGTTGAAGTTAGTCTGACTAAGATGGAAAGAATTACTTGTCTCATAAATTCTCAAAACTGCTTCCTCCACTCTCAATTTTTCTGTTTTCTGTTTTAATCTCTCTGTCTAATCCTATGCTATTCATTCAGATGACACTTTACAAACTTTATCTTGTTTGTAAATACAGAAATAAATTACTAGTATGAGTTTGTTTTATTGGTTAATTCCTTCATAAATGTCTCATACAATGACTGATACAGGAGATATAAAGATTTATCCAAGTAAACAGAACAGCTACAGCATTTCAGATGCTTTCAGCCCACTACTTGCTTGAAGGTCTGAACCTTTGTATTTTTATGCTAGAAATATATTTCAGGGTATATGAATTGATACAGTTCTTTTTGGTGGCTTTGGGAGAAGCTGTTAACATCTCTCACCAACTTGTTCAGCATGTGCACTCACACACATACACATCTGTTTCTGAATTAGTTTGCATTCTGTTTGTAAAATGTTCTGCCCTCTTCTTGTCTGGATGCTGGTTCTCTTCTTGCTAAGTTATCGGTCTCTGCTGATTAATTCCTCTCACAAAAGCTGTGAAAAAGCTGGAAATTCCCATCTTACCTCTTGATTGCTGGTAAAGAAAGTCATTCCACATGTGGATGTAAATTGTGAAAGAGTTCAGGAATGAACTCAAAGAGGACATTTGGTCCTCTGGGTTTTCAGCAGCAGCTGGGGGGAAATGATGACAACGCTTATCGAGATCAGCAGATCTAGAGAAAGGAGAAGGCAGAAGGCTGGCCAAGGGAAATCTCTTAGCAACAGACACCAAATGCCAGACCATGGAGTTGCTTCCTGGCTGGGGGCCCAGTGAAAGTGGATTAACTGGGTGACCTACATTTGACTTTCAAAAAGAGAGCCTAGTAGATGGTCCCTGAGATATTTTGCAGTCAGAGCTGTATGTGAAACCTAGGAGGTGGGGGTATATCCAAGTTGGGTTTGAGTTTTTGTTTATCTTCAGATCACAGGGATATCACTGTATAGGTTCTCTGTGACCTGGGTGTGCTAAAGTGGAGCTGACATGGTGGCTTTTTTTTCAGTGTTAAGACAAAGCAGATCCTGATGGTTTTTGAGGCTTTTGTATGAGGATTACCATACATTCAGTGGAACTGAGCAATCAGCTTTTGACTTTCAGACGTGTTTTCTCCTTACTGTGTGTGAAAATAGTATGAAGTTTCTGGTCATATGTGGGGTTATTGGGGTATCCCTGTTGGAATTGTACTGAACTGGTAGGAATAAGCTGTTTCTTGTAAAACAACAAGGAAAATAAAAGCACTAGAAAAGATAACTCCAGCTGTGAAGGACCACATCTCACAGTGTAAGACAGTCTCATATGCATTGCTTCCTTTGGGTATACCTTGAGGAGCCACTACAGTTGCCATTGAGCAGGCTGTCCAGATTTCGTCCTAGACATGTTTCTCAATATTTTAGCTTGCATTGGCACTTGCCTGGCTTTCCAGAAAGTTGACCAAGGTAATTTTTGGCATAGTTACATTTCTGTTGAATTGGCTTACAGAAGCTGGTCTCTGGGAAAATATGGAAGTGACTGCTCAGATGAATATGCAGGAGGGTACATTTGGAGCTGCTGGAAAGGGGGCAGTAGCAGGGATGTTTCTTCCTCAGCAGTTAGCCATTAGATTGGCTTAAAAGTACTATTGAACTGTGTATTCATGAACTTCCCATGCTCCTTGGTGTCTTTTTTTTCTTCACACATTGATTCATTTGAAAGCAGAATGTCATGCACTGCAGTCCTGATGGAAGGACTGTGTTGAGTTTCTCAGTTTGCTTGCACAGTAGCAGAATATAAATACTGTCACCTGTCAGAGCTGGCATTTATCGTCTTTGTGTTCTTGGGATATTTGTGTGTGTTGGTCTGGCCAGTTTTATGTCTTTTTTTGTATCTTGCTCTCAACTCTTCTAATCTAAGTGCTTGAAAAAAATTTAACTTGTTTATAAGAAGTGAAGTTTTAATATATATCTAGGCAGAAATGCCTAGTTAGTTCTGTGAGCAAGGATTATAAAGATGGTGTGTCTTGTGCAGAAGAAAGTAGGCAAGTATTTCATTGCTGTGATTCTGACCATTCATTCACAAGATGGTTCAAGAGAAAGACAAGCATAAACATTCATACTGTGATTGGTGACTAAATGTAAGAAAGGAAGAGGGGAGGAGCAGATGTAGGTATTCATCACAATTTAAGTCATATTGCACTTGCCAAATTACTATGTCTTGTGAAATTCACCCTTATTTCCACTTACTGGTTCTGTCCCTTATGTTTGTTGACAATCATGGGTTAGCAGATTGCTGGCATTTTTCACATGTTTGTGTTAGCGGGCCTGAGACCTGTCTGAAAACTTTTTTTTTTTTTTTTAATTGATAGTCAGAGTCTCTTGAGAGTTTTCTGCAGTTTTTGATGTTTTCAAGAACTGCTTCTTTCTCCTTGCACTGGTTGTTGGGCCTGCCTTACCTCTCAATTGCCTGACACAAGAGAGTCAACTCAGGATTTTAATACTGGCTGTCAGTAAGAAGTCTGGAGACTTGCATGTCCGAAGCACCCAGAATTGTTGATTCTTCAAATGTCTTTTCATTAGAAATTCTTCAAATGGAGTTGCTGACCTCCAGGGAAAAAATGTTCCAGGGGAACAAAGGGTCAGCTGCCATCACAGTAATCTCACAGGTACAAAAACCTTCCGAAGGACCAGTAAGAAATGGCACTTGTGGAAACCAGGATATGTAACTGGCAGTGACAATTGTAGGCAGAACACATATATAGAGCTGGGCTCAGAGTCAACAGTTTTCTGCAATATTTTCATGTCTTTAAGGAAATGTTGAGAGAGAAACACACAACAGAAAAAATACACTTTTTTTTTTAATATGTGTAGAACTGAAATGTAAGCATAATTTTATCCGAGTTAATTAGTATTCTATTAGAGTTACTGAAGTGGCTGAAGTTCAGCTTTTAAAATATCTGTACATGTTATACTATCTCCAGAAGGCTAAAGGCTGCTAAAGATGTTTTTTTTATTAATTTTGTGACTTTGTGTAGCTCCTGGTGGCTAAACCTGACCATGGTTTGAGCCACGTCTCTAATGCATTCAATTTCTGGCTTCATATTTTTATTTTAAAATATGGGAGTTTTAATTGATGAGGGATTGTAAAGTATTTGGTGTTCTTGAACAAACGGCATCAAATGAATTCAATTATAACCTTTTTGAAAATAAGTGGCAGAGTTATGTGGTTTCATATATAAGCAGACAAAATCCTTCTGTTTGTCTATTTATAAAGACAATCTGGAGAGAAGAGGTTTAGGTTTGTAACAGATAACACCAGGTATCTGCATGATAAAACGTTTTAAAGCCAACCTCCATCTAGAGCAAAAGAATTCAATATGAAGGGGAAAAAACATGCCTTTGGAAGTTTTACCCTACAGTCATCTAGGTGAAGGGCTGTCACACAGATTTTTCAATATGTTTGCAGCTAGTCCTTCTATGCCTAATGTAACTTGCATGCATGAATTCCTGTAAACTGTTGTTAGACTAGAGGTGATAGGATGACTTAGTCTACCTCTGTGCTGAGTCTAGTCTGGCATAGGCCCAAGCGAAAATGGGCAACTATCATGTATTGACAGCGTGACATGAAAGCTGTTCTAAAGCTTCACAGGGGCTATGAATGACCACTGACAATCATGGAAGCTGACTTCAACAAACGTTGATTTTAAAACAGCAAACAAAGCACCCCGCTAATTTGTGATGCTAATTGTTGTATGAATATTTACGTGAGCCATGTTGGCAGAATTTTTTTCTCCTGCTGCTGAAGTTGAGAGCTGTACACCAAACATCTTTCAGCTGGTGTTTCACACTAATTCATGACCAGAGTGATGATACTCTGCTAATGTGATGCACAGTCACTAACAGAGTACTAGTGAGAGAGGTTCCACACTTGTGATTTAGTAGCCCTATATATTATCACAGTGTCACTAGCTGATGCTTACTATCATGATTTCTAGCAGGGAATGACAGAAGGAATGTTTAAAACAAGACAAAGATGAGATTAAAAGATAAAGAAAATGAGATGAAATTTTCTATGTGTCTCCCAGCTCTGTGAGCTATTCCTTGATAATATGCATTTGTCCTTGAACAGATCCTACTATTCTTGCTTGTGGCTTAAAATTCTCTTTTAGGGTTGGAAATGAGGTGGTAACAAGTATGTTTTATTGTTACTGTGGAAGAAGGCAGAGAACATTTTTTGTATGCCAATAGAGGATGTTCAGTGACTTAACAAAGGTCTCAATTCAGTCATTAGGCTGCCTCTCTAGGGAGCCTGTGCAGTCCCTCCTAGTACAGGGTAATACATTAATAACGTGAGATTCTAAAAGTAAAGCCAAGCAACAAAATCCCCAGCAACAACAACAAAAAAATCACTGAAGTTATGAGGCACCAAAGTTAGTATCTCAGAACTTGTTTTGTGCCCTCTGTGTGCAGCTGCCCCTGGCCCTTTTCCACAGTGCAGTACATTCTTACTGTGTCCCAGCTTTCATTTGCAACTGTGTGCTCCTCAGAAGCACATCTCTGGCAAACTTGTTCCAGCCTGGGAGGCAGAGGGTGGGCAGCAGTCCATATTCATCATTCTGTTTGCCCTGCCAAAGCTTTTGTTTCTCTCCCAGCAGTGCACAGTGATTTAGCAGGAGAGAGCTATGTAATTCCTGGAGGGGCAGCAGGGCAGTGGAAGTGCTTGTGTGAGAGTAAAGAGGAGGGAGGATCCCTTTGTCTGAGATGTTTGAAGTGGAAAAGTGGCACCCGTTCTGCACTCTGTGTTGCAGCCTCCAGCAGAGAATGATTTTCTCTTTTGTGGAGCAAGAGATCACCGAGGGGACTGAGAGTCCATCTAAATTCAAAGAAATTGTTATGACCCTTTCCAAAAGGCATTTGGCCTTTTGATACATGGTGATTTCAACACCCTTTTGTGTGCTTATGCGTGCATATACTACTCAAGTAGTGTGTGCAGATACAGGAGCTTGATTCCTGCTGTTCATTTGGTTTCCAAATAAGAATCATGCCTTCTTGCAGCAAAGCTCTGCTGTGACAGGTTCTTTTCCCACCACCTCACTCTTACCTCACCCGCATAATGAACCAGGATCTGGGTTAAGTGTTTATGAAATCAGTTATCCATACTGATTGAATTTCTGTGGGAACATGAATGTTTAATCAGACATTTGTTAGCAAGCTAAAGAGGCAACATTATGTCAAGCACTGTGCTGTCACTCACAAGTAGTTCCTTGCCTACTATCACTATGGAAACTGCCAACAAATACCTGCTTACTTTTGTGTTAGCATCTGAGCTGACAGAAAATCTCCAAGCAATAAATTCTGAACATCTAGTGGATGGGCTGAAAGGGCAGGGCATCAACCGAAGAAGGTACTACCATTTTCTAAACATATTTGTCTGATTGACAAGTTTCTTCTGAAACTACTTCTGTCAGTCAGCAAGGAGTAGATATGGATGGTTATCATCTAATCAGCCACACAGATGGAATTTTAATTGCAATGCTGGATAAAAATATTCAGCATTTCTTGAAGGTTGGCCCAAGTATATTAATTAAAATCTTAATTAAGCATACATATATTTCAAATAGCAAAATACCATGCACTAAGTGCTTTGTCTGAGGAATATGTTGTTTCCAATATTAATTTGACTGTCTTTGCTAAAGAGGATAATGGTCTGGCTGGCCTGTTAGAAGCTATTCAGTAAACCAAAATAGCAAATCTGTTTTCTGCTGGCCCACTTGAAAATTCCCTCATGTTTCAGAGTGCCAGTGTTTCATGGCATGCCCAGACAGGGATGGGTACAGGCTTGTGCTAGATATTCCTCAAGCAGAGCCCTATTCTTTTTAAAGGAGTCTTTCTCCATCTTACTCACCTCCCAGGTTAAAATCACTCAGTTAACTTTGTGTCTTGAATATTGCACTTCTGCATTTCAAGTTGATGCCTGTATTCTTCGTTTCAGCGTCTTTTTCCTTTCTCTCTTATCCTCTGACTTCTGTGAAACAGAGTAACTCTTTAAAAGAAGCTTAGCAGGGTGTTTCAGAAGAGGAATTAACTAACAAAGATAATTCCCAGTAGCCTACCTGTCCTCTTTCCTCACAAAAGATCTGTGCTAGATAAGAAACTGAGGCATGACGAATGTTTCCATCTCTTCCCACCACCCCAGTCTGCCTTCATGCTTTGTCCTTGGCAAGATCCTAGGAAAGTAGCCTTTGGAGCCTTATCTCACTGGCATCAGGGAGCAGCTGTAAGATTAGAGCCAACTGGATAAACCCTGCTGGGTCTAGAGTAAAACTGGTAGGTGAATCAGAGTTATCTGGCCCACCAAGCAGACACTGATGGAGGGCTGCATCTTTGGGAACTGCTGTGATTCTAGACTAGAGGTTTAGGCTTTGGAAAAAACTGTCTGTTGCAACCAGGCTGCTGTCTCACAGATACACTGCAGCTTATGATGCTTGACCTAATTCACATTGGCTGTAGCACAGACAATTGTAGCAACTGTCATAGGAACCTTGTTTGCAAATGTATATGGTCTCCAGATTAGCGAAACTAAGTTGTCTTCTTGTGATACCCAAACCTTTTAAATACTTTGTCTTAAACAGCCTTTTTTTTTTTTTTAATTTATTTTTTTAATTATTCCACTTGTCATACCTTAATACATGGTATTTTATCTCTAGAAGGAGTATAATGGGTAGTATTTTATTGGCATATTGTATCGTTTTTAACAGTTCTATGTCATAATCTGTCCTGTCAGGATTCTGAAAGTACGGAGCTAGTTTATGTGTTATGAGTAGGTTATGTTGACGCAGTTTTGATCTTACAATACTGCAATGTCAGAGAAAAGACGATCCACTGTCAGAGAAAGTTGTGAAGACATTCAATAGAGAAATTTCTAGTAAGTGTCATGCATGTTTTATGTTTGCTGTCTTGTACCTTTTGTTTAATTCAATGTTAGTTATTTTCTTGGACTATACCATACTGCAACCCTCACTCTTTTAACAAAATTCCTCAATATATTTGGACAGTATTGAACATTTGAAAATCCATTTAAAAGGCAGAAGATGAAATTAAATGGAAGTGGTTTTATGCAGGCAATTTACCAACCCTGCTTCAAAATCTCCATAAGTTATTGCTAAAGTCATATGTTGCTGAGATGATATTATATGCATACCATGATGTTTACAGGTTATATGCACTTTTATAATCTTATAGTTTTTATGTGGTTAAAAGGCAGCTGTGGTCCTTGTTTGATATTAGGCTACTGCAGTAAGACTTAAGGAAGTAAACGTATAAGAAGGGAGCTGGAATGCCTGTGCTGCAATATGATCACTGTTTGGGGAAGAGTTATGTCAAGACCATGACCCAATGTGAAGGTCACTTTAATTGATACAAGCAAACTGCAAAATATATGCTCCATCTGTAAAGACAAGGCAAACTGCCCTTTCAAGTAATTTAAAATAAAATGTCCGCACTTGAAGAGTACTGATTGGGTTGGTGACACACCTGGAAACAACAATTTGCTCTTTAAAATGCCTGTTGAAAAAATACCTTTTCTGGAAAATGAATTTAATAGAGCTTCAAATAGGTCTCTGGTTTTGGTTTGTGGTGGGTTTTTTTGTTTGTTTTGTGTCTCCCCCTTCCCTCCCAAAAAAAGAACCCCAAACAAAACCATAAGATAACAACATTCAGTAACAGATACCTAAATAAAAAGCTATTCTCTTTCCATGGGTGTAAACTGGCTTTTTTTTTTTCTTTGATCCAACCTGAAATTGCCACATTTTTCAAAAGTAACTTAAGTAACTTCAAAATGAGCTGTCCATACATAGCCTTCTGAAAAATCAGGTTGGTTACTTGATTGCCTAAATTTTGACATCCCATATTGAACACTTCTGCTATATTATTCTAACAGTTAAAGACAATCTGGCAGTCTTTGAGACTGTAGAAGAAATTCAAAACTGGTTCACAGGGCAAACCATTTTCTTGTTATTTTCATTCAAAACTTGATGATGATACCAAGTGATTCCTTAAAAGTGGTCATGGAAAACAGTTCACAGCGTTCTGTCAAAAAATTTGGGAACTATTGATCTATGACAAGTTTATCAAGTTCCTACCTCATTTTGATGTGGCAGTATGAATTCTGAGGCAAGCTTCCTGTGTGCCTTTTTGTGCAAAGAGAAATTCTTGTGTTTGTATATTTGTATACTTGCATGAGCTTATTGCACGTATTCAAAAAGGGTGAAAATAAAATGGCTAAAATGTCATTTTTGTAATGCATAACTGATGATTATTTTGTGCTTCTCGAGTGAACAAGGCTGGCAATGTGCTGGCAAGTGTGCAGGGCTGAACAATCTGCTGGCATTGCTGTTTCCTCCTTTGTTTAGATTTAGTCTAACACAGTGGTTTGATTCTGAAAGAAAAGTTCTTAGGTATTTTTAAAATCAATTTCTCTGTCTTGAGAGATTTGGGAAATCTTAGATGGACTTGCGACATGCTCGGCAGAAGGCTGCCATACTGATTGTTGTGTTGAAGGTGTGGACCAGCTAGCGTTACAGTCACTGTCTGTATCATTCTGAGTTCAAGGTTAATGGAACAAGGAACCTTTTCAGCAATTATAAAGAACTCAGTGTAAAGAATCTGATTTTTAACAAAGTACCTGTAACTGTGGGTTGGCCATCCTGGCAGCCAGAAAGAGTATTTTAGGAGGAAAACAGAGTCAAATCAAATCTCACAGAAGGTGCTGTACATTTGATGGCATTAGAAAGCTGACCCCTGCAGAAGGGCAGAGAGGTTTATTCCTGCTACACAGAAGCATAGTGCTGGGCAGGCACAATAAAAATTGATGCTATTGCATAACCTCATAAAAACTTTTGTACCTAGAGGAAACATAAGAAAAGAGAAAAACTGTGAATACATAATTTGTGGATCTATATTTTTTGTAAACCTGTGAGATTTTCCTAGAAAATGCATTCATCTGTTGGACTGGAAACATGAGGCTTGCTATTCTGCTGCAGACAAATTGAAGTACAAGTCATTTATATCTTACAATGTGCTGCTGTTGTCTGTGACTGCGTTAAAATTGAAGGTGAGAAAACACATCTGTTGGTTTTTGTTTGGTTGGTTGGTTGGTTTGGGGGGTTTTGTTTGGTTGGTTTTGGTTTTTTTTTCCATGCATTGAATAAGGCCCCTCCCCCCCCCAAAAAAAAAAAAAGAAAAATTGTGTATCATTTCCCTGCAGTGAAGTTCTGTTCTGTTTCTCTTGGTAACTCTGTTTGCATGCTGTGGTCCACCCTGGCCTCCCTTCCTGGACATGACACATTGCTGAATTGTGGCACTTACTGATATCGTCTGCCTTACCCCCAATCCTACAACATTGTGATTCCTTTGCCTGTGGCTTGGTGCTTAGTCTTCTCCACGAAAACCTGTTTGAGAGATAAAAGCATGAGATGTTAGAGAGAAAAGGGAGAGTAGACTAGGATAAAAGGCAAAATATGGAGAAGAAGGAGCAATGTGCCTGTGGACCACAGTGTAGTACAGTTACTAGGGAGCTGTAAAACTCTTGTAGAAAAAATTCAGCATCAAAACTACAGGGGGAGGCAACAGCTTAACAACAATTTTCCTCAGGAATAAAACTTCCAAGACCACAGTGTTACATCCCTAAGCTTCTGAGATGAAATGCAGTTGTAAATGGAAAATAGGTTAATTGAGTAACTTTAATTTGCACATAGTTATTTAGGTTTAGGGCCCTTGCAGTTTATCATGTTGCAGATTCCCAGTGTGATATACCTATCATATAAGTTATTACTTCTACTTTATAACAAAAGTTACACATCATCACAGTAGACTGTTGAAGTAGATATTGAACATGGTTTTTACATGCTATATTTGTCATACTTTGCATACTTTGCAATTCTAAATTATTCTTTGTAACACCTAGTGTAGAGTTTACATTTTCATTAAGCTCTCATTAGTGCCAGTGTGTTGCTGTTGACAGGTCTGGTTTATGTCTTGCTGCACAGTTAATAGTGATGATTGAAGAACATTTGCAGCCTTTTGTATTTCATCATATTGTTAATCGATTCTATTCAGATGGCTGACCGCTGTGTCACAGTAAAATAATGGCATTTTCTAAAACCTACTTTAGGTTAAATAGGATTGATTACTGACAAGGCAAAATGTAAATGGCTGTTAGTGGGGGTTTTTTAAGTGTGTAGTACAGTGTCTGCCTGACTGGAATAAGAGCAAAAGTTATGGTCATGATTATTGTTTTTTCAAAAATGAGAGCAGAAATTCCAACTGTGAACTCTCACCTCTTGGTGGAATTAATCTGGACTTTTACTCAAATGCAGCCTTTAACCTTGGGTGCATACTTAAACTATCTGACACATCTGAAGCTCGTTCACTTAGGCCTTCAAGTTACTCCATTTGCAAAAAAGACATGGTAAAATAAAGTCACCCAGTTGCTGAAAGTCCTTAATGTCTCAAAACGATCCCGGGAGAATGGACAATCAAGCACTTGATTAGGAAGGATTGTAGACTCATTTAAGTTAGGAACAGCATTACGAAAAGTGAAAGGGACAGACATGGGAGTGTGTGTGTGTGGCCAGCTGGGTGTGTTTGCCTTGGGGCTTGCAGCTGGGCTGTGCTGAAGAGGTGAGAGGGAAGGTTGGGGCAGCTGCTGGACTGATCTGAGGTGTCAGTGCAGAGTCATCTCTGCAGCAGAGCTCTACCTTTGTCCAGGGTTGAACAGAACAGTGCCTGGCTAAGACATAAATGAAGCCCATAACTCCTGCTGCTTCCAGAATCTCCTGTATCTTATTCTCCTCCTGTCAGTTATCCCCTGCTTTTTTTGATCTCTCTTTTTATACTTTTTACGTTTGTGGTTTTAAACTACTCTTTTTCTACTGTCTTCCTCTTAGTAAATATTTTTATTTCCAAACATATGTTCTGTTACATCTTTTTTAGAGACGGTTATGCTGGGGCAGCCAATGAATCAACCTGTCCTGCAGGGAAGATAAATGCAGAAATTGTGGTGGATGGTGGAATGAGGTGTTACAGTTTCTTTCTTATAGCTGCAGATGTTTCATTGAAGATATTTGTGAGACAGGTTCTTCAAGGTAAAAAGAGTAAGAGCTTTTGTGGGATGGCCCATGACTTGTTTGTAGGGATCAAATATTCTATTATTTTTTTCATCTCCCTAGTGCAGTTGCTTTATATGCATATGAAGCTGTTTTATTAACTTTCTTGTTTTCCTTTATACCCCTGAATACGGCTTGATTTACATTTGTATTTCCTATAATTTGTTAGGTGCTTGTTACTCAATGTACTTTCTTTACAGTCCTTGAGCCTCCTTCTCTACTGGGGTAGCTGTTGGCTTCAGGGATTGCTCTGTATTTACACCCTTCTACATAAAGCAAGAAGTCCAGTTGATGATGTTTTGTTTATTTTACTCTCTCTTTTGTACCACTTTGCTGGAAGCTTCTCAAAACTACTTCTTTTGATCTGCTGTGCCTGTTAAATCCTGTCCTCAGATACGTATGTATAGCATCAGCTGAGAGTCAGTAAAAATCACCTATGTGTATCAGATGCTGAGAATCCTAAAATGTGTCTTTTTGAAGTTATTTCACTGCTACATTTTTTTCATAGTGTTCAACCATGATGGAACATGATGCCCCTGAATAGATATTCTAGGGTGTGCTCCACTGGCTTTGTCAGTCACAGTGTTACTGGTGCCAACATATTGGCGGTTGAGAACAAATATTTCTCCTTCATAAGAAGTAGTTAAATGTCTTTTGCTTGTATCTTCTTTAGATGCTTAAAACACTGTGGAAAAGATTTAAATATTCAGAAGACTGAATTCTCCTTGTCCCTTTCCTTAGTGTCATACAGAGTGACACTTGATTCAGAAATGCTAGGAAAGCTGTTTATTTTGACAGTTTTCCAATAACAAGGATTATTATTAGGTGTGACACTGTAATCAGCATTTAAATCTAGAAGCCAAATTTTCCCTGCTTTCATTCTTTGTCTAATATAATGTACATTATGACACACAGATTATCTTTCTCCTTTACACCCTTTCCCAAGGGTTTTATGATGTGACCATGTCTTCAGCCAAAACGTTCAATACTCTGAAGAAGGTTGATGTGTACAAAAACCTTCTTTCCACAAGTGTACAACATGAGGAAAACCAGGGAATCACGGAGTTAGTGACTGCACTATCCATGGGCAAGCTTTCATTGAGATCGATAGCATTTTGCCTGCCTGAGCAACTGTTGGATTGTGCTGTTATGCTTCTACACCAGGACTTAAGTATGGGCTTCATTTACATGGTTACTTGTCATGGCCTTTATCTAAGTAGGTTTTCTATCAATTTAAGTTAAGATTGAATTCTAAGACTTCTTCTGGGAAAGTAAACCCCTAGTCATACCAAGGAGTGGTCCTTGGAGGAATAAGATCAGATATGGGTTATTGTAAAGCTGTCCCCATCTCTAGATGTGAAGTATTGTGATCCAGCATATAACCTATAATAATTTTTAAAAGATACTTGCAGTTATTTGACCAAACTCATGTTTCTGTCATCAGATTCTACCTCTAGTCATACAGTGGAAAATTTAACTTCAACGAATAGCTGCACAGGCTTCCCCCCATGTGGAACAGAAAATGAGAAATGTGTATTTTGAGGGGACCCTCATAGTGATCCTGGGGACCCTAAACAGAAGTTCAATATCATTATGTCAGGGACATCTACAAGCAATATTCCTATATATTTTTGATAAAGTATATAGGTGAAATTATCCTGCTAGTGCTGATTGCAAATGCCAATGAAGAAAAATAAAGTTTCAGGATCAGATTATTTTATTCAATAATATGCCTTAAAATGCTTAGACAGGTTGAGACCATTCTAAGTATGAGTATACAATGATGGATCCCTAGGGCATGAGGAGATTAAAGGTTTCTTTTCATGGCTAAAAGTCAGAATACTAATGCAACACAATGAAAACATGTTTAGCTCTTGGAAGGATTACAGAGACTTCCAGAGATTTTAATCCGTAGAGGATTCCTAATTATTAAAATAATTTTTTTTCTTGCAATAGTTCATAAATCATTGCTGAAAGAAAAGGTAAAGTGTCTTTTGTGCAAAGGAATTAAAAGGATTTAGTTTTAAGTTACTTTGCATTTTACCCAAAACTGATCATATAGTTGATAATAGGCCTGCTGCATTATAGAGATAGTATTTCACAGTCAGTGATGTTATGGAAGAAATTATGTAGTTTTCAAAAGTCAGTGTTTGGGAGGTTTTGTTTTAGTGCAGCCAATCTAACGAGACAATGACTGAGGATAAATTCTGAATTAAGCAGAAGGTGGAGTAGTGCAGTGACTGCATTATTTATATCAGTCTTCTCTACTTTTGAGCTAATACTATTTAAAGGTACAACTTATAATTGACTTTAAATGATAGTGATCTACTCCCACATTCTGCAGTTCTTATTGATTCATGAAAAAATCCCAGTCTCTAGGGTATACTATGAGTCAACTTACAAGGTTGATGTTGGGTTTTGTTGTTCGGTTGTGTGATTTTTTTGTGTTTTGATTCTGGGAGTGTAGGGGGGTTGGTCTTTTTTTCCTTTCTTTTTCTTTTTAGATGTCCCCCTCCATTCCTATCCTCCTCCTCCCCCCTGAAATTGCCTGTATCCACTGACTATAAAATTAATCCAGAAGACTGATTCACATGTAGACAACCTTACTAAATTAATCTAAAATTAAATGAGATGAAGCCAACCACAAGTAGTCTATTTTGCTGCTTCCCCAGGTAGAATCTGTCTTTTACCACTTCTAGCCAGGTCAGCGTCTTGTGTATCTTGTTTTATACTGTAGATCTTCCCATATATTTTTTGATACTACTTATTGTAAGATGAAATCCCTTTGTTCTCAGAAAAAGAACTAAAATAATAGAAATATATAATATTATGCATTTTAACCTTGGTAAGTGGTGGGATGTAAGATGAGCAGTATTTCATGTTTCTGAAGATTAGCCAACCTCTAATTATTTGAGCTTAAGAAGAAGCATCTTTAGGAAGCAGGACATTTCAAAACTGCATGATTTCCAGTATGTTTTCATAGTGCATTTGGAGACAAGATAAACGAACTGCATTGAAAATTTCTATGCAACTTGGTTTTAAGCATTATTGTAACTTTGGAATACTATTTCAATTCAAGATTTAGTCCATGCAGTTATTTGCAGAAAGAAAGTATCAGGCTTATGATAGATTTTTTTTTTTTTTTTAGATTTTCTTTAATGAAACAGTTTTGATATGGTTTCAACATGCATGCCAGTGTTTTCATTTATATTTCTAAGCAAGCTTACAGGTAAGAGATTGTTGTAGGTCTTGGAATCACTGATAAAATTCAGTTTTGCATCTATTTCCACAAATTCCTCTTAAAAAGTATATAGAGTTTTGATTGCTTTGAATGGATTTCCATCTTTTGCATATATTCAGGTATAAATAATATGCACATAAAGTTTGACAATTTGACCTCTTAAAAGAATGTATTTATATTGCATTGCAGCATGGCTCAAATTTCAGATTTAAATCTGTGCAGTCTTCTGTCCAAATTGTTAAAGCCAAGCTGGAATGTACCCTCACTCAGGCCTTGTAAGAACCAGCCCTTCTGAGGTGAGCACCATGATTCCCTGGCCTTGCTTGAGCTATAAATGGTTTTATGGGATCTACTAGTTGAAATTTTATCTATTAGTATGAAAGGACAAGAAGAATTAGTTATTGCTGAAAGATACCTTCAACTTTTAGGGAGTTGTCACTAATTGTGGGGGGGAGTAATGGAATATATATTTCCTAAGTCATTCATTTTCTTCCACTGCTGACCTAAACAGCATTGGCTTGTTGCCCAGTTCTGTCTTTTCTCTCTCTACTGACAAGTCACTGGCCATTTCAATTCAGCCAGCAGTGTGTGTTGAAGAGCCTAAGGTACCGCCATAACAAACATAAAGTGAATTTGCAGCAGAATGCTAACAGTATTTATCAAATATTTTGTCAACTTCTCTGTAAATAGCCACAGTGGATATGCTGTACATCTCCTTTGCTTCAGTGCAGTGGTCTGAACACAGAGTAGGCTTCTTCTGTTCAAAGAGATAAGCTGACATACTTCAGCAGAACTTCAATCCAGGCCACATATTCAAAATAATCATGCTATAAGAATTTTTTTCATGATGTATTCTTATACATCAATGCTGAGATGTGTAGATTGATGGACTTCACTTATATTGTTTTACTCTCCAGAGTGAATCTGGAGGTGATATTGCTGGTGTCCATTCTTGATTTGTTTGTTCATGCAGGTTATTTTTTGCTATGCTAGATAACATATTTTCTGTATATTTTAAATTGTAACTTGGAAGCCAACCTCAAAGTGCCACAAGGGTTTCTCCCCAGCCCAGCCTCAACCTTTCTTAAAATGGACCAGAGGGCTTCTCAGCCCTTCTTGTGAGTGGTGAACGCGTAGAGCCACAGGCTGTACCACAATAGCTGGGACCTTGAACAATTACCATTTAGGTGAAAACGCTGGTCAGATCCAAGCATGGCATCTGTGCATGCTCTGTATGCTGAATGATTAATCAGCCTTTCTCTCCATGGACATACATTTCAGTCTAATTCCATCTAAGGAATACCATGTGATTGTATAGATAGATATGTTTTGTGAAGCAGTAGGTTTCCTTAGTGAGAGAAGATCTAATGTCACTGTTTTGACTTAAGAAACAAGCCTTTTTTTTTTTTCTGTG
>JANHGB010021673.1:0-13297 GCA_026283785.1 Coracopsis vasa | reverse complement strand
ATCCCTGGCAGTGTTCAAGGCCAGGTTGGACACAGGGGCTTGGAGCAAGCTGCTCTAGTGGAAGGTGTCCCTGCCCAGGCTTGAAAGCCCCTTCCAGCCTAAACCAGTCTGTGAGTCTGTGATTTGCTTGTCTGGCAGAACTTTCACTGGGGTCACTGGGACATCAGCTCTCCGTGCACATCCTCTTCTAAATCTTCCTGTGTTCTCTGAAAGGGCCCAAGTTGTGACCTTCCACAAACCCTTTTCTCCCAGCCCTGCTGTATCTTATTCCTGACTCAGGCTACACCCATATACTTGGTAACCCATCAATCACCTATGTTGCTTTGTGGTTAAGGCTCTGTGCTAACACCCTGACTCTTATCAAGTCCTTGGTTTATAGAGACAAAATCCTCTTAACCCTAAGCAATGTGGCACTACTGCTCCTTTTGAAACTGCCTTGTGGTTAACTGCCCTGAGAACAAAAACATTAGAGCAAGTGGATGAAGGGTAAACAGATGAGCCTTTTAGCCTGAAGCCTCACCCCTGAAGCCACTCCAAAGATACAGGGACTTTAGCCTTGATCAAACAGAGCCATGAACATACTGCTTACGCTGCATTGGGGTATTGTTTTTGGGCAAGTCCCAGCTAGCAGCAGTGATGGACAGATCTGATTAGGAGGAGGAGGAGGAGGAAGAGGAGGAGGGAGCATCCGAGAGCCAGCTGGAGGGAGCACTGTTTATGCTCCTCTTTGCTCACTTTATCTCAGAGACTTCAAAAAGCCTCTCACTCCCAGGAAAACAAATCACAAGCTGCTGAAGGAATCCTGAAGAACACAGTAAGCATGGCAACAGCAAGCTGAGTTCTCCATAGAGGGATGTAAATATGCTCTATCTGCACCGATCTACAACACGTGGGCATTTCTGCTACCACTTTTATTCTAGGGACCAGTGATGAGGAAATGGAGGCCCAAAGCCGCTCAGATAAGAGGGATGTGGTGGTGTCCAAGTTGTATGGTTAAGTAGCTCCACAGGGAAAAGCTCTCTTATTGATTAGAAATTAGTTAAGTGATACAAAAAAGCAACCCAAAACGTGGAATTAAGAGACAAACTTTCAGCAAGGGAAGAGATTATCAGCTCTGTATCATAATGATTTCTGCAAGACACAGGATTGCTGCTTATATTTAGTGAACAATGGATATAAAAAAATCATGGCTTAAAGAAAATTATTTAGATGTGAAAGAATTCTGAATTGCCCCAGATAGGAAAAGAGAGGAAAAAAGATCAGCTGGGCAATGGGATGGCAGATTAAGGTCCCTGAAATATTATGCATATGGGAAGAAAGAGTTTGGTGTATTCCTGGTCTTCATGCATTGTAAATCAACCAAGAGGCCTTGGTGCCGCTTTAAAAAGCTCATTAAGAAGCACATGCTCAGCATAGTGTTCTAACCAGAAAAGCAGTAAGATGTTAGGATATTTAAATATAGGTTTTATGTAATGATGAAAATATTATAGTGTCATATATTATATTAGTGATGATGCCTTCTCATCCTTAACAGTGTGTTCAATCCAGTTCTATTCCCCTCACTTGGAAAACATAAATCAAGGAGGCACTCCCTTTGCCTTTTACTAAAGCAGTGTGGCAACACTAATGCACCTTGCCTTTAACAGATGAAGTCATGAGTTTAGATCTTATCTGAGCTTAAATACTTTGAACTGAAGGTTCACACCAAGTGAAACTGAGTTTCACTGCCAGATCTGCAGAGAGTACGGGAAAGGAAACCAATGATCTCAGATGAGAACTGTCCTTGGCGACTTGAAACGCTTCTGTCATAAAATCGCATTCTCTTTTAATGCATAAAGTTTTCAAAGCTTTAAAACCAACACTGGTAAAATATCTGTATAACATCTCTATCCTATACTCTATCCATGAAACCTTACAGATTTCAGAAATTGGTTTGGAATACTTGGCACTACCCAATCAAAGATTGGGGTTTGAAGCATTTAGTGCATTAAGACTGCACCTACGTGGAAACTGAAATGTCTGTTTCCTTGGAAATTCTGTGATTTCAACCCCAATTTTCATTGCAGTGTGGAGTGAAATGTCGCATTTAGAAATTCAGCACAAAATTGAGATGTTTAAAAAGGTTTTAAAAGTCACTTGAAATACTCTGTTGTCATTTTGACAGGCTTCTTTCAGATTCTTATTGTAACTTGTTACATCGAGGAGTAATTTTCATAGCAAAAAATTAGTTTGAAAGGAAAAATGGAAATGTGAAGTTCTTGTCATTTGAAAATGGAATATTTCAGCTTTATTTGCATGTTTGACTTTGCATTCAGACTATAATGGGCAAAATCCAGCACAATTCTGGTAAAAGCTTAGATTTCAATAAAGCCTCATTTTCGAAGGGGAATATGCATTAGAATGATGGCTTTGACCACCTCAGGGAAGCTTTAGCTGGGTAGAGCTGGGGAATGAAACATCTCTGTTGCTTAGCTGAATAGTTTGAGATGCCCTGAGCACCTGGGTGGAGGCTTTGAATCTGTTTATATTAGGGCTGGCTTGCACTTGGATGAATCCTTGCAAGGAGAAAACCTAAAAAGACCACTTTAATATTATACATTTGTACTACTAGCTATTACTTTTTCTCATTTAGGCATCTTGGATGTGATAGAAGGCTGTTTCTTCAAGCTTGCTCTAGTTAGTTCAAGTTCTCTTTGTAAGAGCAACAACCCATGCTATCGCAATTAAACAGGTAGTAAATAGATGTGCATGACAAGAAGATCCTTAGAATTATTGACATTTTTACCTTACTTTAGTTAATGAAAGGTGCTGTCAGTGTTACAGCTTCACTGGACCATGCTGTTTGAAACCCATACCTGTTTGCATTATGATGGTAAACCAGCCACACAGCTTTCTTCTATATATGCTGCATATGTTGACATTGCAGGATCCAAACCTCACATGAGTTTTGAGTTCATTCCCACAAGTGTCTGCCTGCAGCATTCCCTCAAAGGATGCCTTCTGCTCCTGCTGCTAAACACGCAAGGTCACAGGAAAGGAGAATGACTCGAGTCCTCTCCAGATGAGGTCTTCCAGCACCAAAGCATCTATCAGCAGAGAACCACAGCTCTTCTGTGTGCAGCTCCTTGCAGGGGAGGAAATTCATGGCCCAGGTGGCAAGTTTGGTGAAGAGGAAGGTAAGCAACTCACCCATGATCTTTTAGCCAGGGAGGTAAGAGGTGAAGAGCAGATGCTAAGTGAGGACTCCCAAGCTCCCTCTCCACAGCATGTCTTTGCCACCTGTGTTGTCCTGAAAAAGATGTTTTCCCCTTTTGATTCTTCTACATCTGGAAGAAAAAAAGAGAAAGAAAAAAGTTAACTTTTTAACTTTTCCGGTAATTTGGCTTGAAGATGATTTATATTAACATTACATCACATGCAGGGCCAATTAGGCAGGCGCTTCTGTACTGGAGAGAGAGAAGTGGATACCACAGTGATCAGACTGTTCCAGGGATGTCTGTAAGGAGATGTAAGATCCTAAAGCCAGGCCATAAACTGTATAGAGCATAAACTATGAGTTCAGTGATGCAGTGATGTTAGTACTGTTATCTCCTCATTGTTTGGAGCATCTCCAGTGAAATCTGGAGCCATTCCTGCTGACGGAGAGCAAAAGGGATGACAGGATTTCCTCTCCCTGTAAGGAATATCCCCTGCTGCAGTGGGTAAGAGCTGGGTGCAGGAAGGGGAATCTGATCTGCTTAGTTTTTTAAGCTGAGGCAGGATGGCTGCACCTTCATTCCACGCAGCCGCAGCCTCCCTGTGTGCATTGAATAAGCCAGGCACCTGCAAAGCAGCAGGGCCTGCCAGCACACTTCCACTTTAGGTAAAGGTGTGTTAATGGGACCCTGTACTGCTTTAAAGGAGGTCCCAACAAGGGAATCCCTCAGGTTCCTGTAATGATAAGAAAGCACACCTACCTGGATGTAAAAAACCCCAATCAGGACACATTTGTTATCGAAAAAGAAAAGACCTTCTAAAGAATGCAATACTAAAAATGCAGATATACAGGATCCACACATATCCTTGAACACTTGACCTTCACATTAATGCTTCTCACCACACCCCAAATGTATAGGCATCCAGTATAACTTCATGCCATACATGCTATTCTTTCCCCTGTGCAATGAACCAGAATGCCTCTCCATTTACGTTTTTCTTATGCTGGCTTTGTCCACCCAGCCATCTCCCTTCAGTATTTCCCTCTTAACCATTTAATTACTGAGGAGTGTAAAGCATGATGGCCAAATGCAGATCAGGCCTTGAATTCCAGTATTTGTAAAACACAAAGGTGTTTTGGTCTGGGTTTCAGTGTGGTCCAGCAGAGAAAGAGGGGACACTTAGAAAACTGAGACACCTAATTGGGGTTATGAGACATGGTTTTCAGTGAATGCTCAGGATCTGTCTTCAAGACCTCCACTACTACATGGTACTAACAAATCCACCAGCATGGTACAGCATGCTAGTGCCTGGGTAAGACTGGCCCTTTCGACAAAGAGGGGTTTGAAATGCATCTGGAAAAGAGTTAATCTCATCTGTGGGATTATGACCTGACAGAATCCCAGGCATTTGTACCATTTTCTTTCAGAAAAGTTCTTTGGCCATGTAATCAGTTACAGGATTTAATCACATTATTTACAGTCTGAAAGGAAGAAAAAGAACCACCCAGCAGGTCCTTGGGGAGACAATGCAGAGCCCCTCCTCACGTTGACCGAACTGCATCAATGCTAACCTCCCACTGCAGGGGTATGACACCCAGACATACATGGCTTTGATAGCCAGGGACTCAGAAGCTCAACTGAGCAAATTAATACTATTATGAAATGGTTCTTGGGGCTTCTGCAAAGTTTACACATAATTTCTTGTAAGGGAAGGGTGGGCGTGAGTGATGGCAACACATTCTTGCTACTCACTTTCAAATCAAGCTACTCTTCCACCAAGCAATGACTATGATGAAAAGAGCTGGAGCTGTGACCGGTAACACTGAGAGCATCTCCACTGCTCTGTAGCTCACACCCTTGCTTTGTCTCAAGGCAGAGAGAGGTTGTTTGCCCAGTGAGGTTCCTATGGAGACCTGGTCCAGTTCTGGGGTAGCGCTCCCCACTCAGTGCAGGGCAGCTGACCCACGGTCTCCCAGTCTGTTCCCAGCTGATGCCATCCCACACTGCCACGCATGCAATTCCATCTCATGGCAAAACAACTGGCCTCCAGTGCAGCTCTTGCTCCATAACAAACAGCAAACACTGAATAGAAGAGAAAACTTTTGTCAATATCCTGAATTGCCTTTTTCAAAGATCAACTGAGAATAAAACATTTACTGTGTATCCCAGATATTCATGTCCCCAGTTCATTGAATGTGTCTTAAGGAACCAATGGACAGATCACACCACAGCTTCACCCTCCCAAGCTGCAGTTCTATGAACTCAATGAGATTATCTTTGCTCTACAAATGCAAATTTGATATCCTTTTGTGCTACAGGGGTAGGTACTGTTGAACTAATCCTACCAGAGATTCCTGCGATCTCCCATGTACAGCAGCCATATCATTATTACCCTTTGAATGGCTCAGAGCAAACAAGATTTCAGGAGCCATTTATGGCTGCTGGTGCTGCTAGTTCAAATGATGTTTCAAATAGCAGGTAAGAAATGGATTTATCTCAATAATTTCTTTTAACCCATGAACTAATCAGTCTGTCAATTTATGATAAAATTATTTTTCTTTTACTAAAACCTCACTGCATAATAATTTTATTTAAGGATTTGTCGATATGCAATAAAAATATCAGTCATTAAGTGGCCAGGAAACAGTAACATTGCACACGATGCTGTGGGAAAGGCTTCAGGGTTTTATGATGGGCTGATCCTTGTATGAATTAATACATCTGGTTTACCAAAAAAAGCAGGAAAGAGTATTTAAATATTTTAATTAAGGAACAATTTAAACAAATTAAACCTTTCAACCTCAGACAATATTCCCATCTCTAATTCCTTCTAAGTATTTAGTAGTAAATTTCTGAAAGTTTGGTATTTAAACTGTTTGCATAGATATTAAGGGGTAAGACTAAATAACTATTTCAATTTCGATCAGACATGTTAGTTAAAAAGTTTCATGGAAATATCTAGAAGCAGAGGTTTTCAAATCACTACTTGAAGCCAGCGTTGCTAATGGCAATTTCAGGGTTGCCATCAGCATCTTGTAGAGTACCGAATTATTAAAATCATTATTTTTGTGTAATTAAATCTGAAATAAAGGCCACAAAGACTCTTAAAGGAAATGTATTTTATGTCCTGGCTCCCTGGTAATGTATCGACACATGACACTATCAGTGTCTTCCTACTTACTGTAAGAGCATTGTCTGACTGTTGTCCTACTGTTGTTAATGTAAATCTTTACTATCTCTATCTAAAAGTAAACTTCTCAAATGCAAAAATAAGAAGCTTTCTGCCTTAAAAGTTCAGCCCTTCCAGTACAACATTGATAGACATGGAAATACGCTTTCGGGAAGCTTTTGCATAATTGTCAGAGGTGTTTGGAATATACGAGAACCTCAACAATGGAGTTATTTCATTAGTCTTTATGTCAAAATTGTCCGTGAACAAACAACTCTGATGATAGCTTTTGTTCTCTGGTCAAAAGAATGCAGAAACCTGAGCCACTCTCAGTGCACAGGTCTCACTGCAGCCTTTGCTATATGAGATACCTCACTGGAAGGTCTTTTCACCTGTCTCCTAAGGTACAGCATGAATGTAGACCCAGAGAGGTCCCTAGAGCCATTCTGCTGTCCTCGACAGCATTGCTATAACCTAAGACAGAACTAAAGGAGCCTTGAAGGTCCATTGCCTTCAATCATGTTTCCAAGAAAGTCCCTCTGACATACCTCTCTCGTTAGATCTAAAGGAGTATCTTCCAGATGCCAAGCCCAGTGTCTTTGTGGGCTTTTGCTGTCACAATCACGGTGCACAGGGGAATCAGAAATGGGACTTATGGATTTTTTCTCCCCAAATGTCTAACACTGAGGGAACCAAGATGTTCTAGTTGGAGATATTAGGCTAGAAAAGAAACCAAAGGGGTTTTCAATTTATTTCTTAAAATAGTTTATCTCTACAGGCAAAAGAAATCATCCTCTGACAAGGAGAAAGGACAATTCCCAGCCAGCACAAGCCTACTAATCTTTGGCTTGCTTTTCCCAGAGTTGTTCTGCCCTGAAATGAGTTCACCTAAGCCCAGGAACAGCCACAGAACCAGAGCTGAATAAGGAAGCCAGATAACAAAAGATTCCTAATCCTCCTGTTGCCTCCTTTGCTATTAAATCTCTCAGTAATTGGTCAGTGAATTGGTCACGTAACTCCCCTGGCATCAAGATGGTCACTGGAGCATTAAGGAAAAACCCTCCTCACTCTGTGCCAAATCCTCCACACCTAAGAAAGGCAACGAGCCCTTCTCAAGGGCTGTACTGCAAACACTGCTGCGTTCCCAGCAGAGGCTCTGAAAATGGAATTTACACAGGATTTAGACACTGAAATCCTGTCCTATTTACTGACAACCCCTGCTCTGCATCTATTACCCTTCCCTTTGATGACAGCCCAATGATCAGAGCATTTGCCCCCAAACTAAGAGATGTGGGTTCATCTACATCTTTGAGAGAATCAAAGCTGGTTTACCCCTCTCTGAGGTATCCCAAACTCTGTAAGAGAACTTGGACCTTCTCCCAGGAGAGAAGAGCAGCAGATGCGTTACTTGTATCTGCAGGACTCTGTAACGATCATTCATGTCAGCTCCCTTTGCAATAATTCTATATTTATGTACGAATTTCACACAGTAGTGAGTTTTTAAATACTTCTCACTGCACAGCATATAACAGCACTAAATGTACTGGGAAAGGGAAATGAGTACAGTCAGAAGCATGTACGTAAGGAAGTACATTTATCTGTGCAGAGCCATGGCCCAAAGGAATTCAGGGAACACTTTTTGCCTCCTGCTTTGGTCCTTACTGGGTCTAAACATGCTCTGGTAAAATATCCTAATTTATTTGCTCACTTGGCTGATGACACCAGCAAAATTCATTGCGATTTTGGATTCTTTCCCTGCTGCTCAAGGCATTAAGCGTTTGGAAAGGTCTATGCACCACTTTTGTACACCTGCATTTCACAGCACAATTGTTGAGTCTCTGCTGAGCTGGCCCTTGGCTAGAAGAAGAAAAGTCTTGACCACTTTGTTAACAGCAGCATGGAGATGGATTATTTGTCATTAACTTCAAAATCTGTAGAAACAGCTTCTTTCCTGGGGTCTCATGAACCTTAGATCTTAGCCAAGACAAAGATGCAATGGCAAGTTTCAACGGCAGCTTAATGCAGGACAAATACATGAATTTATATTGCAGTTTTGTGATAGCTCCTTTTTTTTTTCCCCTGAAGGGAAAAACTGGGCCAACATACACTTTTCCTTGGAGAAATTTTTTGTTTTCATAACTGAACAATAGTTTTCAGATGATACTTACATTAATAGCAATAAATACATGAACAAATTTCCTTAGAACTACTAAAAAAAGGATTAATCTAGTGCTTCCACTCCAGACATAGAGAAAAAACTTCTTGATGTATTAAGTCAGAGCATCTAACATGCGAATTGTCTTCCTTTCAGTATCTTTTTGTTCTTTTTCAGTCAGCCTGACCAATACAGAGCATTGTGTTCTGGCCTTGTCATGACTAATTTCAAAGTAAATACATAAAACTAGCCAAAACAAAGGATCATACAGAACCTGAATGTTTTATCTCCATTGTTTTTCAAGCTTGTGGTCTGCAACAGAAGAAACAGAGTCACTGACTCTAGGGGAAGAGATTTGCTTGCACTGATTTCTGTTTCTATGAGTCCAAGAGTAATGTAATATAAGTCAGATTGCTGTTCAATCAGAGAGGAACAAACATCCTTCGATACAGCTTTTATCCCCTGAGTAAATAATACCAAGAAACGGCAGAGAAGCCTCTAGTACATTTCCTGTTTTTTTCTTGGATCATTCCCACATTATAAACACTCTTCTTTGAACTGAATTTATATTTCATTTGATGGTGTTAAAAAACCCCACACTTTTGAAACCTGCAAATGCAAAATTGGAGATGAAAATGATGCAAAACAGGTAGATTGACTGATTTGTTTTCTTATACTTTTAAAGCCTGTAATTGATGAACAACTGCATTATAAGAACTGCAAGAGGCAAGAAATACAAGTCCATACACCAATTTCAAAAAAGGCATAGCTAGTAGAATTTCTTGGCTACTGTCTGAGCAGAACCCTTACAGTTGGAGAATGCATTGTTTTCTGTATTCATTCTCAGTCTTGCACCAGCTGAACTATATGGACAACATATATCCAAGACAAGTCTTAGAATGGCATGAGAAGAACATGGAGAAGCAGCATAAAAAACTGACACAGATTCCGAGAGCTGATATAGATAAGGATAAATGGGCCTGCATGGTGGTCTACAGTACCAGGTTTTGCTGCTTTCATTATCAACAATTTTTCACTTAAATGCCTCAAATCTCTGTGTGACATTGCAGCCTGCGATGTGCACTCGCTTTGTGAGCCTTTGTTACAGATCATCAGTGCTGGTATCAACTGAGGGCAGAGCTGATACTCCAACGTGCTTCTCACTCCATTGCAACACATTTATCAGATCCACTTAGAGCTGAACCAGACCTTGAAACAGTCATGTTCGCGTTGAAAGAGTTCTAGTTTTAGCCCACCAAGAGGTAAAAATAGGCAGAGGAACTAGGAAGGGATGCAGAACCAAAGCCAAACTACAACACGAAGCTTCTGTGCGACCGAGTTCTGTGCATATGTCCCATCCATCGCCAGGCAGGAGGCAGAGCTCAGCGTGGTGCTGAGGTGTGAGTGTGGGCCCAGCACAATCATCCGCAGGTTGGCTCTTTAACTTATGGTTCCTCCTAGGAGATGAGAGAAAAGATGGGAAGAACGGAGCAGGGAAGTTCCTACTGTTTGCATTCTGAGATTAGTAACATTTTGGCCACAAAATCTTCCCTCTCTTTTCAGATGAGAGGTAATTAAAGAGCTAGAAGTCTAAAATAATAGGTCAAGTTCACAACCAGCTTTAGTAAAGAATATCTTCTGTCTCAGTAATGCCAGGTTTAAGCTTCTCAAAGAAATTATATTCTTTGGATTTACAATTAGGTCAAAGATATCAAATGGAAAAAAACCCAAGACATCAGGGAATCAGGGTAGAGAAAATACACACGTATCTCAGTGAGTGCTATCAGTATGAGGAAGCAAGTCAAAACTCAGCTAAGAATCATTATTGAATACTCAAGGATGAGGGGAAATAGATTCATATACCTAAAAGTGCAGGGGTATAGATCAAAGCAGGACACTGTCTCTCACATTCAGTAGTGACACAGCTCCCTCTGCAATTAAACTCTTAGAACTGAAGCAACAGTCCCTTGATTAACTACCACGATGGAAAGCAGACACTGCCTTTAGGAACACAGCCACTGCTGAGCTGGACACACCTGTAATGCCTACAGCCAGAACAGGCCACTTTTGCCATCACAGCAGGAAAATGAGGTGGTGCTGAGCATTCCCATCCCCACTCAATAGAGAACCCAGCTCTGCAGCAAGAACTGGACTTTCATAGGAGGACATAAAAATAAATAGATGTTGCAATAAATTATCCATATGAGCTGGATATTTGTCTTGAAAAATATGTTTATTAATTCAATTCTACTAAAGGCAGATGCTAAGGCAGGTAATTCTTGCCTCTGCAATCCTGAAGCAGTCCTCTTCCAAGTGTATTATCCCTTATGTACAATGATGCCGTTATGTTTTAGGGCTAATGTTATTATTCCCTTTGCAAAAGCTGTAGAAAACACAAATAATTTAATCTAAGCATGTTTGTATGGGAAAACATAAAAGAAATCATCTCCAGAAGCTCCCTAAGAAGCTGAAATCCTAACTGAGAGGAGATGGGGCTGTCTTTGGACCTATTCCTAATGACAGCATTACTGTACAAAGGAGACAGCTTGCTAACTCCCCTAATCTTAGAGTATCCCAGCCTTCTTTTAAGCTCTATGGCAGAATAGAATTGAATTTCTATTGTGTCCTTGTCATGTATAGACTAATCCTGGAATCACTAGTGCATCAGTTCTTACAACCTGGTATTTTATATTTCATTGCAACAGACTGGGAGTATCCAGCTAATGTAATGATGCCACAGATGAAAGACTGCATTTTGAACTGTGCTGTTATAGCTCATTAGATAAAGTGTTCTTACATTAATTATTCCAGATAATGGCAAAAAAGAAGAAAAAATATTAATTTAATATTCTATACAAAAGATGTCAAGTTTATGGATTCAATCAGGAGAAAAACTGCCAGTGGAACAAAACCTCCAGATGACAGAACCTTTGTTATTAAATGAATACAAAGAATTAAAGAGTTTAGAATTGAGGAACTGAAGACGGCAACTACAAACCCCCAACCTCCTCCGGTTGTACAATACTGAGGCTGTATTTTCTGTTGATGTTTTTCAAGTAAACAAACCTTTGCTCTTCCACATTATATTTTCTCCAAACAAATTTACCAAGACCTACATTCATACCACAGAATTCTTGAAAAAAACCCCTTCAAACATGAAGCTTATTCCAGGGGGTGGTGTGAAAATCAGCCTGTTCAACGCCAGCATGCGTGTCACCCAATCTGTACCTTGGCAATCTGCCTTTAGGCACTGTGAGAAGAGCCAGGCATAGGTTGATATTTAAAGCTATAATTCAGCCCACCATCTCCGTACTATAGGACTGGCATGTTGAGGAGTATAAAGGAGACATCAGATTTCTATCAAATCTGAGCATCTGTTTTGCCATGAGCTAAGGAATCACCATATTAAACCACTGAGGGAACACCCCCCAACAAATTGTCTCTTCTCTGTAAGTTTCTCACTTTTACTTAATATTATTATTTGTAAAATCATCAGTATGATCCTAATTTAAAACAGATTCCTTTAGTAGAGCACTTGAAGGATGTTTGGATGTGTAATTAAGGGGTCATTGAAGCCTCACTGAAGTAGAACACTGACATGCTCAAGATGGAGCTTTGGCACAGGGACGCTCACAGAGCAGTGCTTTGCCTCGTCCCCAGCCTGCCTGCATCTGGCCACTACTCCAGCCATGCATTAGGGGAAACAAGAACCATGCACTGGTTTCAAAAGGGAACATGGGGTTTACAAAGCCCCTTGAATTTTTAGTCAAGCCTGTAAAAACTGGATGTAAAATGTTACCAGAAGACCTCATTATAAAGTCGAGCTCAATTGAGCTTAGGTTCCTTGTTGCTTTTTTTCTCATGGTAAATGTTTGCCCCTTTCATTCTGAATTGCTCCAACAAACCCCAAACCCCTTGTGTTTTATTGCTGCATGGCGACAAGGGCTGAGCTCTCCCTCCACTCCTACTACAAAGGCTTTTGTGTTTTACATGTTGCTAGGAGGGAAGACATGGAAGGACTGTACCTTGTTAGCTTTTCCTTTGCCCCTTTCACGCCCCGAGGTGCTCTGTATGACTGTAATCTTAACCTTTTGGCAGCCTCTTCAAGAAGGAATAGATTCAATGTTGAATTTAATCTGTAGTTAAACAGAAAGACAGAATGGTGTGGTCAGACAGGAAAGATTTTAAACAGTCTCCTATGAAACGAAACCAATACCAGCTGTAACTAAAAGACAACTGAATTTACACTGCTAATGGGAACAGAGTCTAGTGCAGTGTAGCAACTTGGCTGCATCAGTAGCAAATACTTCAGGAAAAAAGCACACCAAAATCATAAGGGTCCAAGTAAAGAACAACCTCTCCCAAAACAAGCTGCTTGGCTTGCTGGGAAAACATCTAGACTTTAATTAATCTGTTATGATTCCTTTCTGTTGGCCTTTATTCCCATTTGCTTTGCTACTTTAGTTTATGAGGTATAGGATGGCCTCTAGTGGCTCACATGTTGTGCAAGGAGAGACCCTGTTTTGTTTGATTTAGCACAGCCAGGATGCAAAGACAAGCACAGCCCTTGCACAGAGACAGTTACTGAACAATCTGCAGACAGCAACTCCTTTCCCATGTCAAATAGTAAATTTAATACTAACTTAGGTGGTTTTCACTCTGGAAACAAACACAAAGTATTTTCCAGATTATAATTTCATACAAGAAACCTGGAGAGGGGCTTTGGACAAGGGCCTGTAGGGACAGGCCAAGGGGAATGGCTTTAACCTGCCAGAG
>JANHGB010021671.1:0-22028 GCA_026283785.1 Coracopsis vasa | reverse complement strand
CCTCCAGCCAGACTCCAGCTACAAAGCCAGCTAGCTCTCCCAAATCCCACCAACCCATTAGTTTAACAGCACTACAATATCAAGAAGCATCAAAATTTAATAATCATGCCAACCTTTTGAAAGATTCAACAGGCACTGTCCATTATGCACTCTGCAAGCCCCACTGCTACTTTTATTTCAGTTGCAGGGAGGGCAGTAGAGATTGATGGTAAAGAGATTCAAAGCACTGTCTTCCAGCAGACTGCAACCACATTATCTGCTGAATAGCCTCCAGCCAGACTCCAGCTACAAAGCCAGCTAGCTCTCCAAAGTACTCAAACCTTGCACTCTGCAGGCCAACAACCTAGCTCAACACCAAAATCAAAGGCTGGATCAGTGCCTTTCTGTTATCTGATCAAAATTTATCCTAATCTTGTTTCTAATTCATATCTAAGGAATGCATTCCAAACCCTCTGCATATGCTTTTAGCTACTGCCACAAAATACCATCGAAGTTGCATACTATAGTTAAGTCTCCTTGTTATCTAGGCTAAATATGTTGAGTTTAGTAAGCATTTCTCCACAAGTTCTTACCCTCACCACCCAGAGATTATACATTTTGCAATATTACATCTTTTACTCACAGAAAGCCCAGTTCAAGGCCATAATTTTCATTTTCAAAGGCCCATGTGCATCATCTTAAAATTAGCTGGCTGAATACGCATGCTTCATGAATTCCAGCTTGCAGGACTTTATGATCCCTTTTCATCATGGAAACAAGGATATTATTCTGAAAACTCTCCCCAGATATTAAATAACAAAATTACATTAAGAGACTAGCAAAAGTTCAATTTCTCATTTCCAATTAGACCAAACCGATCATGCTCAGGTGCTTTGTTGCTGATTCAAACCGAAATCAATCAGGGCTGGGTTACATATTATGAACCCCGCAGTGTTAAAACAGAAATTGCAATAACAGGATAGAGTCAAGTCAGTGCTGGTTTAATACTCCCTATATTAACACTCTCCTAAAATGCCAACCGCTTTTCCAGAACTTGCATTTCCTTCTAACGTGTGAGTTCTTTTTTACTTGAGTTCCCTGTATACATCCACAAGTTAACAAAACTTCTTAAGATTTATCAGAAGTACCTCTTTTTCCCCTGCAAAAGCTACAACATCGGTATTTGCTTATTTAGGGTATTACAGTTGTCCTGCAGTCAATACACAGTAATTCAAAGAAGTAGTCTGTGGTGGAAGTGAGTATCTCAAACACAAAATAGTCTGGAATACCATAAAATTACAGGAAAGATCTAAGTCCACAAATACAGCAGTCCTTAAAGTGAATGCTTAAGCACAGACAACACGGATTAACATAAATACATCTGTATACACTCTCATATCTTTACAGTATTGGCTAACAAAAGCTAAACTTTCAATGTAAAGAAAACAGGACATAGTTGTGGCTCTTGCACTACATATTAGATCAATTTGACTTTCAAAGCTACACACTGTTTTTTCTATCAGGCTCTCCCAGCACTCAAGGCAGAGGAGGAATGGTGTACCATTGCCCATAAATTTTGACAGTAGATTTCAGACTTTTAAAACACATGTAACACAAACATCTGTCACTTGAGCCAATAGCAACAGCAGTAGTAGGCAGTTGTCTTCATACGCACCAGGAGCAGCTAAAATACACACTTTGCCAGCAAGTTTCACATTACTGCTGACAGCAGAGGAACACAAGCTCCCCAACTCTTTGATTTAGTTCCATGCTCTGGAGGAGAACGTACATTCTTAATTCAGGATACAGCTAAGCGTTTTTGTTGCTGTTTTTAGCAAGCACTTAATTTTCAACACCAAAAGCGCAAAGACACCCTCTGTGCCCCCAATTTTGGTCTATTCAAAACTGTCGGTAATTCAAGTTGGACACTACATCTTGAGAAAAACCATCGACCAACCCACTCTCTTTAAGAATAGATTCACAAAACACTTGGAAAAGACAGCAGCAAGATATCCCTCTACTGTCTAGAGGCTCAGTGAGAGGATACAGACCTGTGTAGGAAACCACTGCATGTTTCCCTCCTCTGTCTAGATATACTTGAACCCCACCACGGTACTTCAGACTATACAGACCAAGAGAAACTTAAGGAGGAGACTGGCTGCTTCTGCAGCATCAAGAGTGCATTTTCACTTCTCCTTCGGATCCATGGACAGCTCCACAGAAAACTCACAACAAAGGACGTTTCTTAGAAATCTCATCTCCCTGACCTGTAACATATTTTATCTATTAGGCTGCAAAAAAGAGCAGAATGCTACAACATAGAATTCTAAACTAAAAGAAATTAGAATTGATGCAAAGGAACATAAATAGACTGGAGAAAACAAATTTCACCTCCTGAATGCAGGTGTCCTCACATTAAAACCAGAGGAACATCTGAAAGTTGAACCCCTCAAAATCTCCATGGAGCCCCTTGGATGGGTAGCTAACCATCTGCTAATCGACTGCAATTCATAAGAGAAGAAAAATTATAGCTGATTGGAGGGCCAACTACCATATATAATATGCTTTCATATACACAGAGTCAGGAGACCGAGCATGCACAAGTGATTTTTCAGACCAATACCTCCACCTAAATGCCCATGAAAAGTAGGTATGTCTTCCAAATGAAATTACATCAATGAGAGAAAGAGAAACCTAATCTAGGTGGCCCTGCTTGAGCAGGGAGAGGTCCCTTCCAACCTCAACCAGCCTGTGATTCTGTGATATTCCTCAATATCCAACAACCTTATCTCTAAACCATTCTTCTGGAAGATGGTTGAAAGTTCAGGTTCAAGTCCTCTCAAGCAGACAAGGAAATGGAATCAGAGCTTCCTATATTCTGTCAATGAAAAAAAATCTGAGTTGAAACAATAAAAGTGAGAGGAGTGTGGGAATTGTAAAGGAAAGACCAGCACAGAACACCATTACCTGACTGTGCCCACACTTGCACCAGAACTATCACTTGTGACTGATTTCTAAAGTTCCATCTTATTTTTCCATTTGGCTTCCATTAAGAAATAACAAATCAAACCACAACACTTGGATTCAGGTCAAACATTTTGCTGTACCTGAGTTAAGCCTTCTGAGATTTTAGTTCAGAAAGCAAAGGGCCACGCTTTTCAGTCTGGATTTGTTTTATTCAGCAAATGACTGAAAAATATGTTCAATTATGCATTTCTCCCTGTTTTGGTTTATTTTTTAAGTGAGATGAGCCAAGAGTGTGTGTTAGATTACAGACTACTCATGACAAAAAGCACCCTCATCTTGTGTTACAAACAATTTCCCTTAAGGCTATGACAGTCTGAAATGGGAAGAAGAGAGAAGATCCAGTGACCCAGGAGGCTCCTGCCAATCCCATGGAAATGAAACCCAAGAACATTATATTGTAGAGTCAGAAATTCAACAGAAACAGACCATGCAGGGTCTGAGTGCCCACTCATCTTGGTTGCTGAATGCCCAGTTTCAAACATCTCAAGGGCCCAGCATTTCCAACGAGTGGGTGCCGCACACATTCTGAAAACAGAGTCATCTCAGAGTGGGCACAGAGAAGCTGAGGCACCCAGTATTACTAAGCCCTTGTGAAAATACCTTGCTATATTATTCTGTAATAAACATGAAACTTTTGCTCAACACGAAACTCTCCTAAACCCCATCGCCAGCCGAACTAGGCCACCAGTGCTTTTGAAAGCAACTTACTTACAGTACTTCTTTTTCCTTCGAGACTACCAGGGGAAGGCTAAAAAGTCATAATGATCCCCCTTTAGACTTGAGAGCAGTAACAAAGATCTATCTTACCAGATATTTCTGCCACAATATCCAAACAGACTGCAACATAAAGAAGGGCAATACCTTCAAACACCTATTGACACTGTGGTAATTCCTAATGAAATAAACAGGGTTCTCACAGAGAGTTTGATTTAGGAAAACACTCCAACATGTGCTGACGTGCTTTGCTGTGTAAAATTCAAAGTAAAATATTATTCAACACAAATAGAGATGGTTTAATTTAGGCTGAGGCACACAAATAATAAAGTCATCAACTAATCCCTCACAAGTAAACAGTTTGCTATGGAAGAAAAAGAGAAAAAGGCCTTTGTATCATATCGACATATTTTTTGCTACTGCACCCTCTGTATTTGATGCCACACATTCAGCACCAAGACATGAATACAGGAAATGTCTACACACTTCCTCAAATGAAAATGGGTGGATGATTGACTAAATATTGAAGAAATTCTTTACTGTGAGGATAGTGATGCACTGGTACAGGCTGCCCAGAGAAGCTGTGGATGCCCCATTCCTGGCAGTGTTCAAGGCCAGGTTGACCTCAAGGACCTTGAGCAACCTGGTCTAGTGGAAGGCAGGGCTGGACCCCCATGGCATGGAGTTGGAACTAAATGATCTTGAGGATCACTTCCAACCCAAACCATCCTATGATTCTATGATTAAGGCCCATACAATTCCCAGGCTATTTCCCTCCCTTCAGACAGAAGAGACCAGCACCTGACCAGCACCTCTTCTGCACTTACTGAATTCCAAGGTGACAGTGAGGTGAATCTTAATTTTACCAATTAGCACCTGCTTAATTTTGCAGAAAGACCAATTTGAAGTTAATAAAGACAGTGTGATAGTAAGAAGAAGCACTGAAAGGAGGATAAAGCATCTACAATATGCAACAGTTTTGAGAAGCAACTTCAGCTCTTCTTCCCCAGGCATTCACCCTTGCTGTTCCTCTGTTTCTGCTCTGCTGCCCCTTAGCTAGGATAATACAACTTTTCATGGGATGGTATTATAGATTGGATTAATGAAACAATCCAAGCTAAAAATAGCATTCTGTCCTCCAAAACCAAACCAAACAAACCCCAAACACATGTAACTGAATCTGAGGTGTAGATATACAAAGTTGTACCAGGACAATTGAGGGGGTGGCAAACTGTAGCAGTGTGGAGTTGGGGGGCGGAATAACTTCTTGGTCCAACTTGTTTGCCAAGAAAAAGGTAGTGAAACCACACCTGTATTTTCTAAGCAAGTAAAAGGCATATGTTATCGTCACAGAGAAACCTGACAAATCTCTAATAAAACAAAGAACAAACCCCCCTCTGTTTTACTAACTATATAAATCTATATATATGCCTGCCTCTCTTCTCAGTGGATTTCAATGTATGATGAAATTAAGGCAGAAAACAACATTCACTAATAATTTTAATGGGAAAGGATTTTCCTATGACTAAGAAGCTTCTCGCCTGTGGAGGCGTGGGCATGTCTATACCACACAGTGCAGCACAGTTCTGAGCCCTGAGCTGCTGCTGACCTTGTCTTCCTCAGAACCAGGGATGGGAGGGCTGGCAATATTTAAAAACAAGGGTCTGGTGCTGTCCTCCTCGTCCCTACATCCTCCTCTCAGAACTTGACATGGTAATATTAGAATCTGGGCAAAAATGTTCTTGACGTATTTTCCCTCCCAAGGAACAGTGAAATATTCGTTAAGGTGTTGTAATTGTAACTCTCTGATCCCTCAGAATGCTTTTTAAAACTCCTATTTCAGATAAAGTGTTTTATTTCTAGATGTTTAATGGGCATTTACAATTTCCATAAAAGATTTACAGGCTGCTTTATCACTGATTTCCACTGGAAAGGAATGCAGCAAAATAACTTTTTTATTATTCCTCACGATTCCAAAAAGTTAATTTCCAACTTGTCAGAATTTTCTTTATAAGAAGCACAATTTCTTCTGCATTAAACAAGATCTCTACTTGCACATTATTAATTCTACAGAGATAACACACTCCTTTTTTGTTTACAAGTCAACTCCGTTAATGCTTTCTGTTGTCAATAACCAATTCTTCCCTTATTTTAAATTGCATTGACAGGTGGATGATAAATATTTTAGTGTGAACTGCAAGTCTGTCTCTAACGAAAGGCACAGTTGTTATTATTCAGCAGTGAACAATACCATTAGGTTTTTCACAAAAAAAACCTGTGCTTGAGTTAATGAACCTATTACATTTCTCATCTCAGAGAAGCTCATTCAAAATGCACTTTCATTACACTTAATGCAGTAGTTACCTGGAATTTCTACCATTTGAGGGAAAGAGGAAATGGGCTGGAAAGACATTTCAGTAAAAAAAAAGTCATTAAAGAAAGGAAAATAAACCCTTTTCATCCAAGACCTTCAAACTTCTCATAAACATTACTTCTCTGTCCACAATTAGAAGCAGTCTAGCTCAGAGACCCAAGCTAACAAGCCCTCATCAGAGCTTATTTAATCAGATATAATGTTTCAGTAAATACAACTATCTCAGGTCTGGGCTCAAGCTACCACAATATCCGAGTCTGGTGCAGATAGATCCAATTCAAAATCTAATTGCATAGACTAGACATGCTGCATGTGGCACCACAAGAAACAGGAGGCACATGCTGCATCATCAACGGCCTGGCCAGAAAATAGGGCCATGACGTAGGACTGTGGGTGCAGTTTCAGTACAGAGGCAGTCTCACTCTCGGTCCCTCATTGCATACTCCCTTCATACTTCAAGTGTCAGTACTAGTGCTTGTGCATGAACCAGTCAACAAACTGGTCCCACTAAAACAGAGCGAGCTGTTCTTTCTAACGCAAGCAAAGCCTGACGGGAAGCCTGCAGTGTGCATGAGCTCTAGGACAAGTTTAAGCAGTAGGGCACGTATCAAACAAGAAAGTTAAGACCAAGATAATCCTTCACTTCAAGACAACCCAACACTGACTTTTTTCAGCTCAGTTCAGCAGTCAAGTTGTATTTCCACACTAAAAATACCCACAGAACCCAAACTAAGTTTCCACAACCAACAGCAACAGCTTCATGCAGACACAAATGAACACTCTTCCAGCACTCAAAATCTAACATCATTGACCTAACATGAAACAGCTGAGGGAGGAAAAATGCCAAAACATGCCTGGTTTTTAAATGTCAAATATTTTGATTAGATACTTCCAAACATAACTTCTTTTTTTAATCTGAACCCACACAGTCTCCCCTTCTACGTTTTTATATTTCTGCTTCTACAACCCTTGGCACTACTGACTTCAGAATTTAGAGAAGCTAACAAGTAGCCACAGACAGAGCAAGGCTGGACTTCAAATAATAGCTGGGGCACTTGCTGTATTGCAGCTGCAGCAGCAAGCTGCTCAGGGTGGAAAACCAACCAGTTTTAGAGTCAGCTTTTTAGGCAAATCTGGCTAGCAGGGAACTCCACGCTCTACACCACCGTGGGCTGAGCAGGGACGTGTCTTACAACAGAGCCGACACTGGTCCACATACATAAAGGAATAAATGGAAGATAAATCAGATTCAAAATATACAGCTAACAATGGAAAGTTCAGAATTTTTAGATCAGAAACACAGATCTGTTAGATTACTAGAAATGGGGAAGGTAAGTAGAAAGAGATGAAAAGAATAGAAAGTAGAAAGTAGAAAGTAGAAAGAATATCATCTCCAAAGTTTGTTGAAAAGATAAATACTTGCATATGCTTTGGATATTTTCCAGTTTCTGTTGAAGAGAGCTAACAGACAGAACACAAGGTTAAACTAAAGGAGTCTAGAAAACCAGTGTCTCATGCAAGCAAAGGTCAAGTGATGTTCCCACAAAACATCCAGTTCAGCATTAATCACCTATTGCTATGTACCTGAAGTGCTAACCAAGCAGCAGTACCAAAGCTAGGACTTACAGAGCCCTTAATTCCTCAATATGAAAAAACAAACAAACAAAACCTAACACAAGAAAATCAACCCACAACCTAATCCTCTTAACACAGACAAGGCAAAGACTGCACACAAACTGCAAGCATAATGAAAACCAGCAATTCACTCTGCCTCTAACAGGCCTCCTTTGCATAAAACCTCTCTGTGAATTGGCAGATCTCCTTTTTTTGGCATGGATTACTGCTATGTGGCATTCATTCTGTTGCCTGCATACTGGTAAGTGACAGAGCTAAATCTTTCCATTGCTGGAATTTCATTTCCCACATACTTCATACAAAAATTTCTCCTGCTATGAGAAGCAGGAAGAAGCATCATGTGGAAAATGCACATCTCGGTGCAAAAAAGGGCAATGCAATTCTGTATTCCTTGGATCTCTCACATATGCACAAATACTTGTGATTTTGAGAGGAAACAGGAATTTGTTTGATGGCTTACAGTACACCACAGATGATGATCTCTCACCATATTTTTCAATAACGCGGTTATCTTTGTCCACAGTAGGAAATAAGTAGCTTTGTGGGGGCCTCATGGCATTTAACGGGGTAGTTTTGAAAGAAAACGGAATATAAATTGAAACAGAGTGTGGAAATGTTCTGTAACTAGGTAAGAAAAAGTAGAAGGCTCCCTCTGTTCAGTGCTTAAACAGAACTGGTGAAGTATCACACAGCTATCAGACATTGTGTTATTAAAAGAAGTTAAATTCAGAACCATATGACTGTGCTTGAGATTTGTGTAGCTGACATGTACTAGTTGAAAGAATTGTCTCCCCTTGATACCAATATGCTTTTGAATTCTGTTCAATCTAAAATCTGGTTTGCTATAAAAGTGAATGGGCCAAATCTGTGCACTAAAATAAGTATGTTCAGTGGAGAAGTCTTGATTACCTTGAGACATCAAGGCACACTATGTATCTCCAACAAAGCATGGATAAGAGATTAATCTGAAGATACTGAAGAAATACAGAGTGAGCTATGGCATACCTTATTCACTCAAAAAACAGCTGTGAATTACATCCACACCCACAAGTAATAAACTCAAAAAAATAAGTCTTATGAAAATGTCACATTAATCTCCCCATACAGTAAGAAGTCTCCTCACCCACTGCTTACTAAGATGATTAGTAAGGAAATCACAAGTTAAACTTTATTCATCTGCTTAAGAAAAATAGGAAAGAGGTTGCAAGGTTGATTTAACTCAGAAGATATTATTGTCACTTGACATTTACATGCAATGTATAATTCCATTCCCACTTACAGTCTGGGGAAAGCCTGTTAAAATACTTCCTTAATGTGTGAACGCTTCTTTGAATTGTGTTCTTTTCATCTGCCACTTTCTCCTTAAGCCAGCTGGCTTCTTTTGTTAAGTACTTAGCAGTTTGAGATTGTCACCTTCTATTAAGTGCTACTGCACACACATATTTCAGAGCACTCTATGGCATTTGTTGATAATGGCAAAATAGTAAGAAGGTTCATACACCTTTATATCTTGAACAACTCTAGTGCGAGATTAACCAGAAAGACCACCACTTTCTTCTCATTTTCAGCCCATGAACCAGTCTTCCTTCTATTTATATGCCAGACTACTCTTCCCATTTGCAAAAGCTAACACCTTTGTGGAAACTACAGAAGTTGCTTAAATGGGAAACATCATTAGGAAGGCATTTAAATCTTTTTCATCATCTAGCGCATGATCAGTGTACTGTCCTGATTAATCCTTCTGCTGTGGCTTTCTTATTCCTTACCTCTCCTCTATTACACACGTTTCTTCATCACTTGCTCCTCTCCCCTTCTCTTCCACCTCAGCCAGTTCCCCACTCCTGCTCTTTTTTTCCCCTGAGCACTTGCTAGTCTGGCTTTTGACTCTTTATCAATGATATCTTCCTGGTGACCATGGTCTTTGGGCATCACCTTCTACTTTAATATAATAGCAGCTTTAACAAATTCATGATTGTTGATCTTTTATTGGCATAAAGGTCCATTAACACACATAAAAACCCCCAAACTGAAACAACAATATCAAAAATTACATAAGCTCATTAATAGTAACTGCTATATAGTGCAGTTTGGGAACTAGCCTAATGCACACACCACCTAAAAGAGTGACTGGGGAAGCAATGTGATTGATGGCAGGTTACCTGGCTATTACTGTATGCCCTACACAGACAGTTGTGCTGTATGATGCTCGATGATGACAGCCAGACCCTTGTTCAATATCTAAACAGGGGTACAGGGATTGTTCTAATTTTGTTTTTTTTAAAGGGGGCTGACTGTATGCTGACAATTTTGCAGATGAATCCCTATCTTCATCTAGCACATAGTGTATGATTCAGACAAAGGCTCTTTCTAGACCAACAAGCATGAGACTAAATCCTGCTAATTGCATTCTCCCTCAATAAGCTCTTTTAGTATTTCAAAGAAAGAGCAACACAAATTACTCAATGCCTGGAAAGTGTGACTTGCATCAAGACTGACTAAAACAGCTCAACGTGCAAATTTTAAGTAAGAGATGCTAAAGGTGACTTGCTCATGACCTACAAGTACCATCCTAAAGATTTCTGAACATATTGGGATCTTTGATTATCAGACAGAAACCTAAGAGCCAGTGCTTGAAAACTGAAACAAAGCCAATGAAGAAAGAAGATACAAGGTTGAAGTGTTTATTCAGAGGTGGGATGGGTTCTCTGTCACTTTCACTGGACTGGGGCTTTCACTGTGAATTTTCTTTCCATGAGCAGTTTTAGTAGTACATTTTTTGAATCCATGTAATATTTTCTCTCTTCACATAGTATTATTTATTGACCCACAAACAGACGTCAGACTATCCTGCCTTAGATATGGCTGCAGGATCCACTTCTAAATTTCATCTAAGTGCAAATCTTCACTTAGTCCCCAGTGTATATTTTCATAGTTCAAACCATTTCATATCACCTGGTTCTTGGAGACGTGATCTTTCCTATTTGTTAACTTACAAAAGGTAAAGATGTCATCTTTGCAAGGTTGTTGTTTCTTATTTCCCCTGCACACATATTTTTCTTGGCTATCTATCTCCCACCATTTCTATCTCCTACCTTCTCTTTTTTCTTTTACCTACCAGCATAACAGAAGACTCATATTATTTCTAGACTCTTGCAACATAATTTCCACAAGCACAGAAGACACAAGCAACAACAGAACAACATATCTATGTAGGAGTTCGATATGTTCAGATGTTTGTACATCCTCTCAAAGTACTCCTGACACCTCTTTTTATAGAAGAGAAACTGACGCCTAGTGAACTTCAATGGCTTGCCCAAGGCCACAGTGCAATGCCAGCTTGAAAGCACAATTATTCCTAGCCTGAAGGCCTCGGCAAAATCAGACTTGGAGAATCTCAGTTCTTTTATCTCTTTCCTGTAATGCTATTATGAGTTCCTTGTTCTTCTTGAGAGAAAATGGGGGCGAGGGGGAGGGAGGGGATGAGGAATGAGAAAAGAAGGAAAAAAATAATCAATGAAAAGTATAATAAAAAATATTCTAACTCTACAATCTGGACAACCAACCTCTGCCTGTCTCCCAAAAGATGAAATTTCATAGGTCTCAGTATCAGCAATCATTAGGAACACACAAGTCCTCCATGTGATTCTGACTGATAAAGCAAACATTCTCATTTAAATTCTTGGAATTTAATCAGTACATATTATAATCTTCATTCTTCACTAGAGTGTCAGCGGGCTGGATAATATTGGTGTAAATGGAAACATGTCATAAAACCTGGATTTGAGCCAAAGTGCATTTTTAAGGGTTTTTTTTATTATTATTATTTTATCTGGAAGTATTTGAAACCTCTCAAAATTAATTCTATGGGCACTAAAAAAAAAGTTATTTGAGTATTAAAAAAAGAAAGGTAAAATTTGAGTATAAAAAAAAGAAAGGTAAAAACACAGTCACAAGTTCTTGAATTCTTGAAAAGAACAACAAAGAAAAGCAAGGAAAAGATGGAGGGGAGGGAAGAGTGTCCTGTGTTTATTGATAAACACAGGGGATCAGGATGAAGCTTGCAGAATCATAGAATCACAGAATAGTTTGGGTCAGAAGGGACCTTCAAGGGTCATCTAGTCCAACCCCCCTGCAATAAGCAGTGACATCTTCAACTAGATGAGTTTGCCCAGAATGATCACGTCTACGTGAGGGCTTCTTTCATGTTTTGACCAAACACTGAAAACATGTCAGCACAGTGCTTACTTTCAACACAGGTAACTCCTTCCTTAATGGAAATAATCAAGAAAAGAAATACGATTGCTTTATATTCTTGATCTTTCTGAGTGCTGCCAACCCCAGGGCTTTTTCTGCTTTTGTGGATTCCTCCTCCCTTCCCCGTTATTTCAGCACACAATTATATCACTGAAAGCTAAATACTGATCTACTTAAATCAATAAAAATTAAAGCCTTCAGAGTGGGTTTTTCAAAGCCCACACTACTTTCTATATATACTGTATGCCTCTACATTTAAACAGGATTTAGCAGTATTTTCTTATTGCCACATTTCTGTGGCAGAAATACGGCGATAAGAAAATGACAGATTAATATACTACAGAGAATATTTTCATAGCATAAATTACTCAGATAAAATATTCCTCTCTGGCTTATGTTCAAAGAGGTTGATTTATCTTTGTGCTAAAGAGCCCACACAAGACCTCTGCAGTACTTCACAGTATTTTGAAGCTGGAACAGACCATTAGGATCATCTATTCTGATCTCATGCATAGTAGAGGCCAAAGAACCTCACCCAGCAATTTCAAGCCTATAACTTACAGCTGTAAGCTCACTCATTCTCTCAAGGTTAACATCACTAGTGTGCAGAGGGTCTGCAAAAAGGTCTGTACAGCATTTAAATCCCACTTACAGTCTATTTTGAAGACTGCTGAGAATTTATGAGGTCTACAACACAGAGAAATTTATGGTGACTATGGGTACGTGAGGTAACCCACCAGGTGACTGCAAACCTCCCTAACTCATAATGACCTTTGGAGGAGAAAATTACCCAATTCCTTAGGAAAATACACAAGAAAAAAGCATAAATATGCACACATACATATATATGAATGTATTTGAAACAGACACTATGTGAATACCACCTACCAAGACTCAAGAAAGAAATTGTGCAGTTTTCATCTCAGCACTCACAAGAGTTCTGACAAAAACTGAGACTGTCCAGAGCACAACCTCCTGTTTAGGTGTGAGCTGTCAGTACGTTTCCATGAGAGTGCACCAAAGACAGTTATTCAGCAAGCTAGCTTGAAATCAAGACTGGATTTCATTTTGAAAGATATTCTCTAGTTCAATCACAACGTACCAGCTTCATGCAAGGGTAATTGTACGGAATGCAATGATCTGTATTATGCAGGAAGTCAAACCAGTACAGCCTTAAAAAAAATCTATGACCTAATGATATGAATTCTCTTTCTTCACTATTAACCTTAATCCTCCATTTATACTCTAGTGTTACTAAATGCAAGAGGACAGCGACAGGGCACCAACACCTCTAAATCCATTCTTGGAGTGAGTTAGGGTAGTACCAGCACAGCTGAGCACAGCAGGTGACAGAGTAAGGGCACAGGATGTAGAAAAAGGCTTTGCTGCCACCTCATGGGTCCTCTCTCCTTCCAGAACTGCAGTAGCGGAGGAACAAGGATGCTTGGATGCACTCAGCTTACTGAGTACCCACAACGAGAAAGAGCCAGCAGAACAAAAGCATGCTGCTTAACATAGCTACCTTCCCCTCGCTGCACTCTGCTCTTTTTGCAGTCAAAATTCCAGCTAGCAAATAAGAACAATCCCACATATTTGTTTCTTCCCACTTTGTAACATTACAGACTACGGTCTGGGTGGTTTCTGGATAAATATAAAAGAACACAAATCTTTCATTACAAGTCAATTTTTCCAGATTTTGAAACAAGAAACATTTCCAAATTCGCATTTTTTTCAGACAGCTTCTTTGAAGAACAGAGCCTTCAGAATTCCAGCAATGGACTCATCCGTGCTGGCTGTAAATGTTTTAAGTCATTTTTACATCATAAATACTAGAGCTCTGAGATAGGACAAGAAAAAAAAAAAACTAATCCAACCTTCTCTTCCCAAAATGTTGGTATTAACTGAAGAGCATAATCCACAAAATGTAATTTTTTTATCTTCAGAAAAGCTTTTCACAAGAACCCAGCCAGTCCTTTTTGTTTCAAGAAATAAAATTACCTGAAGCAGAAATACTTAAAGTGTACTTCAAGAAAAGACAGGCATCTCCCTCACTGTTAGTTGAAAGGTTAAATACCTACAAAACAATCCAGGAAGCACAACATAATAAGAGGATAAGCGTAAGTAACAATAAAAAAGAACATCTCCCCTAAAAGGATGAAATCTTAAGCGATGGATTGGAAGGAAAGAAAAGTTAGTATTCCTGAGAAAGTGAACCGGAAGCATTTTATCTCACATACCCTAAAATACAAGTTTACTTTAAAAAACAGGAAAAGAACCTTCTCAAGAAGAAAGATGTCATTTTGGTGCCTACGCAGAGCTTGTGCATGCCACCAATGAGTACCACATACACTGGTGTAGCAACAAACCAGAGAGCTAACAAACAGCTTCTGGCAGATAAATGTCTGGGGTTAGAAAGAAACTTCCTCTGTGAACAGCTTGGCTTGGCGAGGGAATTCTTGCAGCTTCACAGGAAGCATCTGGTAGAGGCTAACACAGAATGGTTACTGAACTTCATGGATCACTGGTTTCTCTTCATTTTCTATAGTACCTTCTCTCATAGCTAGGAAACATTTTTGTATAGCAACCATCAGTGAAAAGCCATTTATCTCCAGGATGGCCTCTGACATCCTACACTAACATTCTCTAACAAGAAAAAAAGAAAAGAAAAAGTCCTGCAACCCTTACTTGGAATTTACTCAAACCTTAAGTCAAAGTAAATTCGGACACTGAGGCACGTTCTTGGGGATTTCAAATCCAGGTAACATTGTTCCCTCATGTCCGTAAAGAAGAAATGGATTGCTTAATTCCAATGCTATTGCTCTACTGCATTTAAAACTGCTTGCTCTTTGTTTTCCATAAGCAGCTTCACAGATATGTGGGATCACAAAGGAAAAAAAAGATCGGATTCTTCATGCAGGGTCCCTACAACACAGGCCGCAGCTTTGTGCGTTATGAGGCCACTGTGAGGTGGTGAGCAACCTAAGAAAACCACAATTCATATACAAAGAAAAGTAGGATGCACAAGCAAACATCTTGACTTCTTATCCGGACAAGAACAAGATAGCAAGTCACAATTTAGTCCTGCTCATTTCCTCAGAAAGTAGATCTTCATACTGCCTCTTACTCCAGCAGGTTGCGAAGCATCATTCCAGCCTCCATACTATAACCTGTCTGCAGGGCAAGTACCTTATGGTTTTATTATTTTTTACGAAGAACGATGATCTCTAATACCATAGAAACTAACAGAGCATGAGAATATCACAAGCATAGGTGTCAGCAGGTTTATTTCTGGATCCCAAAACAATCGCATCATGGTCATCTCATACACAAGAACTTTGCCAATATTAAGATTCATGTTATGCTACGGCACTGCAGGAATCCTGCATTTGAATTTTCAATGAAGAATATACTAGGAAAAAAAGGAACAAAGGAAAAAAATTAACCAAACCATTTTCTATTCAAACACAGTTCCATTCTTATAATGGAGTTTGCACTACCCAAGTAGGAGAAATTTCAGGTCAATGACAGAGAAGCTTTCACCAAAATGTCTCTTCCCCTCAGTGATGAATAAACTGGCGATGTTCAAGTCTGACTGTTACAGGTTGCTGCAATGTGTCTAGAAACGCACTGCTTGTAAGAATAATGGATATTCCATAGAAACTCATGAACCAACTGTCTATTAAAAGGCTGCCAATAATTTCATCAAAGTAGGCTAACCACCTTGTCTAGATTCTCTACACTCTTTCCTGTCAACAAGGGTCAGCAATGTTCAGAGTGATTCCTGTTTAACACCATTTTAAGAGAGCAATGAGAGAAATTAAAGTGTGGAGCTAAATCCACATGGAAAGAAGAACCTATGTTACCAACTACAGTTTAGCTGTTATTGAACAAGCATCATGATACAAGGGGATCCCAAGCAATCTGAAGAAAAGAAAGCAGTCATTAAAGAGAGGACACTGCACATGTGAGATGCAGAGCAGCACACATGAGGAAAAGCACAGACAGCTCTGGGGCAAGGGGAACAGACAAATGGGATAAGCAGCCAGAATTGAGGTAAGCTCTGCTGGCAGAGACAGCAGGTTATGCAAGAGGAAACGAGTCGACAAGCAGGAAAAGCCAGAGCTGTAAAGGACTAACTTCTGCTGGGGAACATGCCAAAGAATGGTATCACTAACACCCTGTAAGACACATGGGCCTGCCCTGTTCATACTGGTGAGCAGAAGAATCCTTCGAAGTGTGGAGAAAAGAGAGGAGGAATTGTCAAGCAGCCCCTGACACTGCTACAGGAAGATCACTGCTATGTAATACAGATGGCAAGAAACCACAAGTAGCAGCTGGCCATGACATTTTAGAGCAAGGTTTTGAAGAAAAAGCAAAGCAGCTCATTTTTTCCCCCAATATAAAAATAGAGGTCAGGCGTAATAACTGCTTCCCACCCACCTATTCTACACTCCAAGGCCTCTACACTTCACAGTGGGAATGCGATATGTGCTTGGAAGAAAGTCCAAGCCATCAAGGAAACATCCTACTCTCTACTGGAAAACATGACCAGTTAAATCTGTTAATGCTTTAAAATGATTTTTGGAAGTTTTACATTAAGAAGTTCTTATCTCCTTGTCTGTAGTTACCATAGTCTCCAGACCTCCCAGTTATTTCCCATTTGGACATTCCCCCCAGTCCCACACAGCTTTGGCTCCAGCCCATCCAAAAGCAACAGCCCCTCTGAAGAGCCAGCTGCTGGTCTGGGAGGCTGGAGGTGACCAGGAGTTAGTCTTCTTCATCCCCAGCATTACAATTAAGAGACACTGCCAAACAAGTACTGACTTAGTCAATTCTTTTTTCAATCACACTACTACAGCTCAAGAACAGACTGAGGCTAAATTTAGGAAGATGCAAATTATAGTCAAACTTAGACGATTTTACTTGCATTATAACTGATTTTGAACAATGTCACCTTCAAATTCACATCTCTATTAGAACTCAAATCCAGCAAAGGATAGAAGCATGTGGTGAAGCTTTAAAATATACAGACAACTCTGAAAGTTGGTGTACGGCTCTGGAATTTCAATGCATCCTTTCCTTCAGTATTTTGCTAGGTTGGACAACAAAATATCCAAGAATGCTTTGTGCACAGGGAGGGCATACCGAAACCAACTGTGCACAGTCTGGCTTTCTGGTTACATGGGGTTTTATAATGTTTCCACACCATGATGGTGTTCTTGAAAGAAGAGAAAAATACAACCTTTAGACAATGTCAGTATCTAATCAGTAGAAAGACTGAGGTGGACATATAAGTTATCTTTTTTAACTCATTAAATAAAATGAGCTTTTAAATTGGCTGCTTCCGTTTGACATTCAGTTTGGTGAAACTAATTTTCACCTCTAGGTACAGATCCTTAACCTCTTACAGTGTCTCTTTAAATTTTATCCCTTTGCTAGCACATGCTCACACCACCATGAAGATGCTCAGTGATAAAAGTCTGCACGTTCTCAATGGACAGGGAGGTCTTAATCAACAATACAACTTCATGGACATCAACAGTTATTTGAAAAACAAAAGGCTTTCAGGATCAGATACATTAAAATTATTCTTCACCTAAATTAACAGCAGTTAACATAAACTGCTTTATTTTGCTCAAGAGCGTACATGTTCATAAATGAGCAATGCCTGCCCTGAATACTTAACACTAGTAAATTTCATAAATCCATACAGGACTAGTACAAAAGAGACATAAATGTGTTAGTGGACTAAGCAGTAGGATCACTGATGAAATTGAAACTTGGTTAATTGCAATTGGCAATGAACCTTACAGTAGTCTCTCATCCTTATGGCACACTGTGAACAGCAGATTCCTTAGACAAAGAGACTTGGAAATCACTGTGGTTAGAGCTAACTGAAGATTTATCTCCAGAGTGCAGCAGCAGTGAAGAACGTGCTAGAAGGCACAAAAGAAAAGAGAGGTAGTACAAAGCTGGGAACAGATTCTGAGTGTTTGTATCATTAGAGGCCTCACAGACATTTCAGGCTGCTTTAATTCTACTGCAAAGTATTTTCCTTTTGACTTCTTCATGTGAGGTCTGCTCTTATTTACAATTCCAAGCAAAAAATCCATATTTCCATATTATCCCTCACTAGGATTCTCAAAACATCTTACAGCATTAAAGCTTAAATGGATGGGAGTAACTTTAAATTTACTATTGTGTACTGTAAACTTATGTCAAGAGAACTATCTGCATAAGTAGAGATTAATGTGAATCTGCCTAGAAATATTAGAAAGATTTATTAAATCTTTCCATTATTTATATGAAATAGGAAAGCATTTTTTATTAGTATTATTATTTTGCAGACAGTAGTAAAATGAACTCATTCAAGGTCATGGAGAATTAGATTAACTGGTACATTCTGTCCTGCGTTTCAAAGTGTGGGACCATGTGATGACAGGCTATAAATCTTTAGGGATCTTCAGTCATCTCAATTGCAATTCATGTTCATGAAACTGATTCCCTCGCTTTTCTGGATTTCTTTGACCACTATTTATTGCAATGCTACAATGTTTAATTATTTAATTGAACCCCTCTTCCCCCATCAGTTTCTTTAACTGTTGTTTATACTCCTCAGAATAGCTGGGTCCAGTGAGATTACTTTATCTTTCCAGAATAGAAAGTCTAAAGCTATAGGGAAAAATACCAAGTTAATAGGAATTGAGCACAATTCATGTGTAAGGGAAGAAAAGGCAAAGAGCCCCAAACCTGATAACTGTATCCAAACTAAAACCTCTGTTGTTATTGACAGAAAGGAATGACCTCAAGTAAGTTGACAATGAACAAAGTGTTCATTTTTCAGAATATGAATAGATATACGTGAATTAGATACCCTTAAGCCAGAACAAATTTAACTCAAGCAGCACAGCAGTGATCAGCAGGCACAGTAATCAATGGTAGCATCAGTATGTGCATTGGCTTGCAGCCATGCTGCCATTACCCAGAAACAGATTAATTCATTTAAGTAGGACTCAAGTGAGTCAGCAGGTAGACAGCAGCTTCCTAAAAGGAATTACGGTGTGGAGGGAAAGGATAGTCTCAATTCAATAGGAGGCATTCTCCATATGAAATGACTGTTGAAATGAAAACCTAGTTTGCTTTAGCTCTGAAACTTTCAAACATTATATCAAAGTAAATGTGTGGAATGTCTATTGTGGTATTTACTCATGCGTAAGCAACCTAGTCTGATGTTCCTGAGGTCCAACCTCTATCTGTCTTCTCCAATAAAGTTTTTACAGTTGCTTCAGTAAATTGGAGGAAATTTTCTTTTTCTCTTTTGGATTATGATACAGTTATAATGTTTCCACATAGCAACCATTATTCACCCAAAAGAATTTCATTTCAGTGGGGGTGAAGTAAGTAGTCCCTGTAGCCATTGTTTACATCTCAGAGATCTGAGAGGCTTAGCCAATGTTTGTAGAGCATCCAAAATGTCTGAAGAAAGGCTACTATAGATTATGACGTTATTAAAACTCATGGAATATCCCAAGCCGATTCCTGCCCACAAGTCTGCTACCTCTTCCTATCGGCAGCCCTCTTGTTTTGTGATCAAACAAGTAGTTTCATTCCCTCTTTATTCTACGTAACACCACCACCATCTGTTTACAAAAATTCAAAATCATTCTGAGAGGATTTTATAGATTCCATAACCAGTGTAAAAGTCCTTTGGTCTCTGGATGGTTTAACTGGAGAGAACTTTAAGCTACTCAGAAAGCATGGTTAAGGGACAGGTAACAAGGCCAGTTCCTTTTCAATGCTTTTTGTAACTTAAATGGAAGTACTGCTTACTTGCTATCTTCTTCTGCCCCCTAGTGAGCTTTGATTTTCACTCCATCTGAACAATCATATGGCTGCTTCATAATTTACATGCATACAGAAGTGCTGAAACACCAATCTGTTTTCTTTTTACAACCTTCAGAAGCATTCTTCATACCGTACTCCACTTAAGTCAGAAAGCAAAGAGCCTTTTCTAGCCCTAGAGTGCAGGGAGTGATTTTTACTGAACAGGGATATCATAAAATCCCTTCACACATTGTCAAAGAAAACTTATATTTCTTAATTTCTATTTCTCTATTTTACTAGAGCTCTGAAGTTGGAAAAATCACACACACATTCTTTCACAAATTACTGTTTAATTGTTAAAAAAATATAGAGAAAATAAAGAACGATGGTGTTTGCTGCCTAGAAAGCATCTCAATTTCAGCACTAGAGCAAACCCACTACCCTACCTAAGAAAGGAAGGAAAAGTGATCCGGTTAGATCTTTTGATCTAACTTAGCATCAGGTACATTTATAGGAAGCCCCTCCATGATAATGCATTAAGCAGTAGCCAGTCCAGCAAACGCTACTGTGCTAGTTAAAAAAATATGCTTACCAGTATTGTTTTCAGGATTGGGCTTGTGAAGAATAGCAATGAAGAGAGAAAATAGACATCACTTTTTGCACTAACTTTGCCTGCCTTTTCAGTTATGTATCTTCAGATGTAAATTCAATTTCTCTCTACTTGCTATGAAAATTTTTGGTACTGTTCCCAAAAACAAGCATTGTCCAATATGAAAGACCAAGGGAACAAAATACCTTCACAGGAGTAACGCTTGTAAAATAAAATAACACTCACAATAGAATTCGTTGCTTCTACAAAGCCTGGCAATGAAACCTGTCAGAAGCTGGACAGTTAAATTTTGTAAAGGAAATGAAAACAAACTGCAAATGGGACAAGAACAAGAACACAGAAACATATTATCTAACGCTGGCTCAAATTTACATTAGTATTTTGCCTCAGAACATGAAGGCAAAGTAGGATAGATGAGTAACAATTCTCGAAATAGAAATCACCACATATGAGTTGGAGGTAAAAGCTGAACAGTCAAGCCTGGCAGATGAGATAATGCTAATTCTAAAACATGGGAAGTGTATGTTAACTGAAAGTATGTTTTGCCACAGAAACCCTGCATCTTTCCTAATGGCATTGTGGAAGGAGCATAAGAACTTCAAGTCCAGGAAGAGTAGTCAGGGAAGTGGAACAAAGGGAGGAGCTTCACTCATTTTTTCCTTGTACACACATACCTACACCTGCAAGGGAAAGCATAGGAGTGAAGACAACTATTGTAAACAAAAAATTCACCATGAACACCAGATCAAAGAGGTACAAACTACAAATCCAGGTCTGGAATACCTTTTCTGTAGAGCAATGGTATGGACTATGTTAAAAGGTCGTGCTTCGTAATGCTGTAACTGTGATTCTATAGGAAAGTTGCCCCTGCTAAAGTAAAATTAGTCTTTTGGGCTAGGAGCTGTTTTGCAGCCACATGATATAACTTAACTGTAACAATGATCATAGGTATTTCATCAAAAGTAATCTCCTCCTCCCAGGACATGGTCCTTTTGGTTACTAAATAAAATGGAAAATATAATTTCAAGATTGCAATTAAAGATTAATGTGTCAGAAGTAGGTGAGGAAGGTAACATTTCCTAGGAGTATAATCCACAGACATCCCAGCAGCAGAGCTGCACAATGGAGCTTTACCTGCCTTTCACCCCTCCAAAAGGGAATGCAACAGAGGCTTCTACTGAAAGGTGGAATTTTATCAAAGCTTTTGACTTTTGTACAAATAACTGATTTCTGAGGATCATTCTGCAGCCTTGGGACTGAAAGAATTCAGTACATTCAGTGTATTTCCATGTATTGCAATGGCAAAGTAGAAGAGATGGTGACTGCAAAAGCAGAGGAAACAGAACTGGTTATACCAGTTCTACCTCAAAGGGAATCCCCAGCTGACTATTCAGACAAACTTTCCATTCCTCTACCCCACTAGAAATGACATGTCATTTGTCTCTAACAGCAGCATGGATAAAAAGGTCAAAGGAGAGAGAACTATCACACTAGACAGGGAGAAGAGCTTTCATTGTACACAAACCTTGGCATAGTCGAGTGCAAGATTCATAACAAACAGCAAACATTTTGTTTCTCATTCTCTACTCATAATGAGCAGTTTGGGAGCTT
>JANHGB010021667.1:11018-51598 GCA_026283785.1 Coracopsis vasa | reverse complement strand
AGAGCCTGCTCGGCTCGGTTGTGAGAGTTAGGCAGGTGCGGGAGGCTCCCTGGCTCACAAATAGCAGCTGCCGGGAGGGGGCGGGATGCGGGCAGGGGCGCTGGAGCAGATGTATCTCTCCATTCTTCAGGTGAATTTCAGAGGAAGCCTCTGCCGCCTCCCCCAGGGAGTCTGTGCATCCTCGCATGGGAGTGCTTGCTTGCACGTACGGCTGGGGTGGCTTTTCAAATCATCACGCGCAGATCTTGCAGGCCCCATCTCTCATCTCAAAAGTGGCAGTACGTTTTCAGCTATTACTTTTGTAAGGGGAAATCTCACTTACTGGAAAGGGGAAGCAAAAGGTAAAATCTCTCCATCCTATTTACATGAGTAGCCAGGCAAAGATTACATTGACATTAACTTTTTTCCCAGTTCTGTGTTTTGATCCAGAGGCCGATCTCGGAGCACGCCTTTCCCCTCCTACTGGCTGTGTGTGACCGGACCTGACTTGCAACATTTTACTATCAGTTAAATAATACCGTTTTGACACTGAAAACTAACTGTGTAAACTAACTGCTTTGATAGAAGGATGAGAAACCTCTTGGCACTTTGTGTTTCTTGTTCCTCTTACAAAATAAAAAAAGCATTTTTCAGTATGCTCTAAAATTAACATTTAAATGAATGATTTGATGGCCTTTGTTTCTCTTCTCAAAACCTACTGAAAGATTGCTCAAAATTTTTCAACATCTCTTTGGGGAGCCAAGTCAGTTCAGCATGTATGATACATACGCTGTAAAGTGTTGAATGATTTCTAAGGTATACTCGATATAAGCACTCAGTGCTGGAGTGCCAGACTGGAAATCCCCGTTATGTGCCTCTGAGGATAAGCATGTCAATTTCTCTGCATTGCAGCTTTCATACCTCTAGCCTCGCATGGGCATTGTAAGCATTAATTGCTTCCTGTAAAGTGTGTTAGGACACAGAAATGGACGTTGCCTGTATACGTGCAAAGTATTCTTTCTCTGTTCATTTTTTATACTAGTAGGAGGATGTTTGCTTGAAGTAGGAAAACATGAATTATAATGGTAGAAGAAAACAACAATCCACAGAGTTCGACACCCTTAAAGCAATCCTCCTCAAAGGCAATAAATACAAAAGAAACAGCAAAGTTCAGTGACTGTATTATTCATTTAGTTCTGACACCGTGTTGGATTCTGGGTGATGGCACCTGTTTGAAAGAGCAGTGTAAAAATACTCCGGAGAGGTTTTGTTGCATGGAAGGACATTTTTCACCAGCTGACTGCTCATATGCACTGTCATAAAGCAGAAACGTTCGCTTCTTACTCCAATTTTCTTTTTAGTTCCTACAATAGACAACTGCTATCTTTATTCATGAAAATAACCAACCTCCAAATGTTACTAGGATACTTACTTTCAACAAGCTCCTGACAGTACAACTGCACAGGTCTTTAAACAAGCGTATAAAAGATGTTTTCTGTGTCAAAAAGATTTTATGCTTCATTTTCCCCTAGTTGTTTAGGGCTAGATTGTTCTGTAATAGCAGTTATTTCCTCTGTGTGTACCAAGATTTCTGTCTTTGTCATTGTCTTTGTCCCGGAGTTAAAGATGTTGATCCAGATGATTTCAGTGCAATTGGGGCAGATTAAGCAACTCTGCTTCACTCGTGTCAGTGGTTCTGCAGTAACCTATCTAGTTTGTCTGCTGTTATTTTCTGGTTTTCTTATCCTTTAATATATCATGGCCAAAAGATACATAAGGCCAAGGAAACACTTATTTCTCCAAGCTTACATTGCACAAAGCATTAGTGTACTTTTTAGAATAATATAATCCTGACAATTGAAGGATGCAATACAAAGCCATAGAGATACAAGAATGAATAAAACATGCAAGGGTAGATATACAAACTGTAAATGTGTGACTTGTGTAACGCTGTGGTGTTTGCACCAAAGCATCTGTTTTATAACTTGCTGTAGGTGGGCTGTATGCTGGTAACCATGACAAAAGGAATCCCATTTTTCAGGAAAAAAGCCCCAACATAATACCTACATAAAACCAAAATCATAATAAAGGGCACATAGGAGAAGAACGGGCATACTTGTTTGAGTCAAAGGCAGTGATCTGGAGTGGTGCTTGGAAAACAGTTTAAGAAATAGCAAAAATATAAAATCATTCTTCTCTCAGCAATCTGTGTTTTCAGCAATTAGCAGTGTGGAACTCCCGGTGTAGGGGCTGAATTCAGACCATTGCATTTAACATCTATTTATAGACTGTTTATGAATTTCTCGTAACATCTATTTTAATCTGTTTTGACTTTTGGTTTCAACAACAGCTTGAGCCATAGAGTTCCAAGATTAATTATACATTTTGTATAAAAGTACCTCAACTTCACCACATGAGCGGTATACTGGCTGCTTGATATTCACATTGGGTGGTCTTCCACTCCTGTGTTCTGAGAAATGGTGGACAATCATTTTTAATATACTTCCTTATGATGTCTGGGAATTCACAGGCCCCAGACCTTCTTTTCCCTTAGCCTTTATAGGTAGAAGGAAAATCCCTGTAGTTTCCCTATGCAAAAGCCATTCTGCATCTCCACTTGTCCTCATCTTTCCCTCTGCTTTTTTTTTTTTTTTTTTTTGTGCTTTGTTTCTTTTTTTCCTATTAGAACTTCCCTTTTTCCCTCCCAGAGAAAACAGGAATATAGAATACCCCTTTGCTTTCCCAACATCAGTAAGTATCACAGCCAGTGATACTTATTGGTTATCAGTAGGTCAGTACTACTGGCTATCAGTAGGTCGATGGTGTGACCTGCATAAGCTCATGCTTGCTAAGCTTTTACAGGCAGGAACTGAAGAGTGCTTAAATAGAACCAGCGCTTTTTCTTGGCAAGTACATTCAAATATTGTGTTGCATTATTTAAAATGTATGTCATGTTGTGCCAAAAAATGTATTCCTAGATTTACTGGAATACCTACCATGACCTTCCCACCAATCTGTCATGCCAGAAGGTAACCTTTATTCTTCTGGCAGGTGAGGTTGGAGAAAAAAAATAATGTATATGTATTTCCTAGAACGGATCCTTTGACTTGTGTATTATCATATGCAGAAAGGAAAACAAAGCTGAAGGAAGAAGCCGATTTGTTTTCATCTGAATTTTACATCAATAATTACACAAAATATAGAACTCTTTCCTACCACCTAATAGAAATAAAATGGGCTGATAGATAACAGACTGACAGTTATTGCATGTCTAGTGCCTTTCAGTGTAATTCATTTATTCTTTTTTTAAGTAATAACAGCCTATACTGTGCTACTTACTCAATTTTATTGCTTTGGCTGTATTACCTTTTCAAATGCAGAACCACAGGTAAGCCAAATGTAACTATTCATCAAACCCATGAAGTATCATTTATAACATTAAAGCATTCACAGCTAATGCGTCAGTTAATCCCATTCATCCTCTGATGGAGCCTTCCTGTAGGATGACACAACCTGGGTTTACCATTTGAGAAGAAATTGGATAACCTTTGAGATAAATTTTCCTGCCCTATATGAGAAGATTGGAATACCCTTGCATTTAAATACTTCACACCCTGTACTCCTTTTATGTCTTTAACACAAATCTTAGAGCTTTGTTAAAGTAGGATATGACACTTAGTCCACTCATCTGATATAGCAGGCGTGTGTAAAGATAAATTACATATATTTGGCAGTAGTTCAGTTACTCCGGATTTTAGTTTCTTCAGGACCCTTAGACAAATGTCGTCAGGGTTTTGTGATTTAATTTCCTTTCTTCTTGCATATCTTAGTAACTACCTGTGTCTTGCCTCGCTTATTATGAAGCTGCATCTTTCTAGTCCTGTCTTTCTAGAATAATTTACCTCTGCATCTTTTGTTCATTAAAGAATAGAATATATTTACCTTCTAATGGAAGCAAAGTAAAGGCATTAGCATTAATACTGCTCCATTTAGATGCATCGGTTTTCTTCAGAGTTAAAAAGATGAGTGAATGCAGTAAAGCTGGAAAAGAGGCATAGAACTGAGTCTAAAACTTCGTGCTGAATTTAAGCCTCTTTCTACAGCTATGGACCCAGAAAGAATCTCAAATTTCTGTAAATTCTGTTCCTGGGCCACTGAGAAGTCAGTGTTGGAATGCCCCAGGGTCTATACTTAGGGAACCAACCTGTGCTGGAGAAGGTGAAGAGTGTTTCTTCTCATGGTTTCTCTGAACGCAGTAGCCTGCTGTTCGGCTAGGTGCCTACTGGAACTGTCACTCTGATCTCTGCTCAGTGCCAGGTAGTGATGGTAAAAAAAATATTCCAGAATTTTTGAGGGAGAGGATGATCAAAAGAATGCAGCCACTTTTGGATATAAAGCACTTGCGATGTAAGAAAATATTTGGGAAAATCCTTTTTTGGTCTGACTTCAAAACACCATTATCCAGGTGCATCTATATTGGGCATTGCCAGAGAACTAATTTTGTCATCAACCTATTCCTTCATGTTTGATAAAATTTCATTTCAGAAATGAAGGATTTATAGCTTACTTTCCCTCAGTGCACATTATCATTTATATAACTGACAGCTTCAGTTGTTAAAAGCAGTACATGAGTTTTTTTCCAATAAAGGGCTCACATCTTTCTGACATTTATTGCAAGTTTATTACTTCTATACCCTTCTCAGTGAAGCTGTTTTGTTCATTGTGGGAGTGTCTGAAGTACGGATTTTTCATTACCTGTGACTTATCATTAATTTTAGGCCAGAAGTGGTTTCATTTTGACTGGTGGTTAAAAACAGGAATGGCATAAAAACACGTGAAGGCAATTAAGCTAAGAAAACTCATTAGTGATGAAAGGGGAAAGTTAAGGTATGGATTTTTTTCCCAGGTGCTATGTCTGCCTTCTCCAGGTGGAGAGAAGGTGGGTTAGTCATTCTTTTGACTTATCTTAGAATAAAAAATCACTATCTAGAAGATTGAGTGAACTGGTTATACGATACAAGAATTTTTTAATTCTGTATCACCATCATGGTAATTAAGACAACAGAGGCCTTACCTGAGTGCTTAATTGAGAAGCATCCTTTGTCTGAGGTAGATAGTAAATCAAATTCTGAAGACATTTCTGTCTTTAGCACACACATGCTAAAATTGGATCATGCATTCACCTGTGGAGGAAGAGCTCAGTCCATGCCAGTTAGTCTCACTGCCAGAGGATGGTCCTTGGCAAGTTTAATGTACTAATACAGATGAAGCCTTAAGGAAACTTCCTCCAAGTCTTAAATTCATGGTAAAGATCCGCAGAAATCAGTGTATGTTCCTGCTTTGGTTGGGGGATCACAGTTGCAAGCCTAACCCTTTAGATTAAGAAGCTGAGACAGTTTAATAGTTTTTCCCCTCATGCAGGACAGGATCTGGTCCACTGTCTAGAAATGTGTCAAATTTCCATATTTGTAATACTTGCTTCTGATTCTTGATAATGTTTTAGGTGTCAGATAAAGACCTGCCACCTTGCCAAACCTCAATAAAATGTTGATCACATCTGCTCTAATCAATTCTTCCAGCTTGTTTACAGTAAAACTTAAATGAAGATATCATTATAATAAAACTCAATTTTCTTTGTCAATACAGTTAATCTTTTCCCCTCAAACAATCTCTTTTTTTAAAATTAAAACTTGTGTTACTAGTATTATCCTACCAATTGTTTGGTGTTTTTTTCCTCAATCTGGGCTTCCAATCTCCATCTGCATGAATGGCAAATTGCACTTCAAAATTTTATATAGAAACAATGCTTTATGAATACTGGAAGTCATATAGCTTTCTTACTAGGAATAAAAAGTGTCTTGAATTCACACCGTAAAACTGCCTTTGGGATTTCAGCACATGTTCTCTTGGAAACCTCAGAGGCATTGATCAGAGAGATTACTGTCTTTTTGGTTTCAACTCAGAGGAAAAATAATGTTTTGCAAACTCAATTAGAGTTCTTGAAAATAAAGTAAAACCGTTAGAAATGCCAACCTTGAGTAGAAATCATGAAATGATAACAGGAATTTGATCTAGCTCTGTGCGAGTCATGCTTGAAACAACTCGTAAGCCACAGGAGAAATAATTCACACTGGGAGAAGGGAGGTTTGCAAACCCAAGCACATCCAAGTTCCGGCTCCTACAGCTCTGTATTGTAGGAGGTGGTGTGTTCCCAGGCTGAGGAGGTGGTAAATTGGCTCTCCACTGCAGCCAGAGGGGCAGAGAGGTCTCAATACCCTGCTTTCACATGCTGCTGCTGCATGCAGGGAGTGTCATGCTGCATGATGGATTTGCTCAGCATAGGGGTGGCACGCTGTGCTGCATCCCTTCCATGTTCCCAGACATGCCTACAGTGGACAGTAGTTTCACACCACTTCCAGTGAGCAGGCCAGGGTTCACATCCCTGCTCTGAAGGCTGTTGAAAGGGAGAAAATGAAGCATTGACTGGTGGCAGACCTAGGACCCAACTGTTCGCAGCATCACCCCAGGTCTGGCCCAACTAATACTTAATGATTCCTCACAAAGTGCTGTGGCTTTAATAGGGTACTTCCTGCCTCATTAACCAACAGTTGCCCAAGCTCTCACAGGAAATGGGAACTGTGGGTTGAAGTTCTCCTAGCAGAGGGAGAAATTAAATCCAAGTCCTGACATCCCGTATGGGCACCACAGCCACAGAGCTGAGACTATGTCACTGACACCGCCTCTCCTTGCCAAGGGCACACCACCCGACACTTAATGAAACTCACAGCAAATTCTCCACTGTATCAGGTATAAGCATGTTAGTATGTGCTAACCATTGTATTCTTAATCTCATAATTTCTAATTCTAATTTCATGAGACTAATATTCATGGAGTGTGATTTGAGAAAACTACAGCAATATTTTAATCAGAATTATTCACCTGAAGTAGCTGTTAGATATTTATGGCATTAATTCAGGCTTAATGGCTTTCTGCCTAGAGGAATCTTTCATTTTAATAACACATAGATCATATCCAAGGGTGACCTCATTCATATTTGGAAAACAGATACTCTGATACAGTGTTTTCTGGGGGTTAGTTTTGCTTCTGTCAGGAACTGCTGCCTCATTTTAAATGAGCTATCACGTTTTCACATATGTAACAGTGGCCAACAATCTTTTTGGCTCAAAAGTATATCACAAATGTTCTTACTTAGAAATAAATGAACAGTCATTACCCATTGTGGTGTAAACTCAGTGTCTCACAACACATTTGCATTTAGTCCTTTTAACTGCAGAAGGATTTGGCCTTGGTACTTGCAACAATTACAGAAATATTACTTGTAAAGAAATAAAGTGTGCTATAAAAGGAGAAGCTAGATTTCCCTTTGTAAGTACTCTTTCCAAATGTTTTCCTGAGGCATCACCCAAATGTCATTTATATTACTTGCAGAATTTCCCTTCTTAGAAATGCATTCGTTTGATTTAATTTTGCAAGGCTTTGTATGAATCCATCTGAAACCATGGAGTTTATTGAAATCTTGATGGAGTGGGAGAATGCCACCCACACCTTAGGCAAGCATCTGATGTGCTGTAGTCAGCCTCCACGTAACATTCAAACCTGGAAGCGGGTTAATTGCCTCCTTTGGTGCTGCTGTCAAAATTCCATTTGTGACAGAATGTACTAGGTTCCTCTCAACCCTAAACTTTTTCCTACCTTAGCCAAGGTTTATAACTCCTCCAAATGAAAGAGCGTAGCTTTCTCCCACATCTCTGCATACACTGAAAAGCGCAATGTCTTCCTCCACGGGTTCACTCGTACTGAAGCAGCACATAACTAAGAATGAGTTAAATTTCAAGTATAGCGACGTACTGTGGGTTAAAATAAATCCTGAGTCTGCATAATACAAGCATTTAAAATGTTGAGTTCTGCGACAGTGCTAATTTGCGAACAGCTGCCCAATTCTAAGATTATTTCCTTCAGACTTTCTAACAGAATTATGAGTGCTGTAGTGCTGAAAGGGAAAACCTTTCTAATTAAGTTCACACAAAACAGGGTGTGTTGTTTACAGTGAATAATTGGTTTGTTTCAGAATTTTTCTTCCTATTCATTAATTCATTAGCCAGAGAACAGTTTCAACATATTGACATCATACGATACTGTTCTTTTTTACGTGAGCATAAAGCAGCATATGAATAGTTTACCAACTTCTGCTTATTAAGACAGCTTCAGAGAATTTGAAGCCACAAACTGAATAGCTGCAGTATCCCTAGATGTGTCGCTTGGGTTCTACTAACTACTCCTGCTTCCCCATTGATGGAGTTAAAAAAATGCAGAAACAGCCAGCAGGATAGGCGCCAGGTTGTACTCAGCACCAGGAAAAGCTACTGTAGTTCTAGGGAGTACATTTGGGTAGAAGGTAAATGTACTGTCATGGAGTCAAGCCAAACTTTGTGCATTTCTTGAGTTTTGAGGTGTTTTTCCTTACCTCTGGTATCAGCACCATCAATATTTTCCTTCCTGCAGTCAATAGACTCCTACTACAGTCAATTAATGCTGGCCATGATTGTTTTCTTGATCAGTTCTGATTTGAAAGAATGCTGCTTGCATCTGAACTCAAAATATGATTTCCTACTGCAAACTGTAACATCACTCATTCACTTTTAATCCTTTTTGTCAATTTGCCTTTCTGGGGGGAGACAGCATAGACATTTCTACATGCAGAAGCAAAATAACCCAATCTGATCTCATCACCCAATGCTTACCAAAATGAAAATGCTAGCAGAGGAAGTTCTCTCAAATGCCTCTGAATACGTAAAAGATAATTTAATATTTAATTTCCCATCATTGCAAGCCTTTCGCATCACATGTATCCTATTGTCAGATTCCTTCTCCTCTCCGCAGATATTCTGTCAGTTACAAGAACATTGCATGTTATGACAGAAATTTATGAAGACTTCTTCCACAATATCATTCCTTATTTGATTTTTGAGATTAGTGTTTCACACCATGTCCTTCTAACTGCACTCTTTTGCCAGTCCTTGAAGGCTATTGACATTTTCTCTCTTTTTCTCAATACTCTTTTTTTTAAAAAAAGGGAAAATATTATTTGTGGTACCTCTGATTTTCATATCTCTGAAAAAGAATTATCACTTCAGAAATGTATTTATTTGAAACAAAATTATCACAAGTACTCTTTGAATTTCATTGTGGTGCTTGCTTTCGCTGCCCAGCTTCTGAAGATTTAGTTTTAGCTTGGATGCTGAAGTAGATAATTCATTAAAATACACCACCTTAGTTGTACCAAACATCTAAGTTTGTCTCTTTGTCTTCTTTTGTTTTTCAGGTGTAGTCTTCCTTATGCCTGCACAGTTTGGCAACGGCATCTCCATTTTATTTCTGCTATCCTTTTTTTATTCTATGGCTGCATGATTTCCACACAAATGCTTAAACTCATCTGCTAAGTGACAGGTGGCTTAGTGACCATAGTGACCCAAGTAAGCTTTTAACACACTGACGGTGGTAGGATTTTTAACTGCTACACTCAGGAGGTTTGTAACGCTACTCCTTCTTTCTTGTTGCAGGTTTTAGGCATATCACAGGAACCAGGTCAAGAAATGAACAAGGCTGAATTTGTGAGGCTGTGGCATTAACCCTCCACTTCCCTAGGACTTTAAGGAAGTTTGCTGAAATTTCAGCTGTCAGGAGGTATGGAATTAAGATCATAGATTTTCTCTTGGGTTAGAAGTACACAATAAGGTTCTAGCATTATATTCCCATTCTCACACAGGAATGACACTGAGTGTGGTACCAGTGCTCTATATTATTTATATTGTTAAATTCACACATTCTGTAAAAGCTGTTTGATGCTTCATATTGCTCTAGAATAGCATATGTAGGCTATTGATCTTTTATCAATGAAACTGTCGTCAGGAGTTCATTGTAGCTGGTGGCTCCAAACCACCTTGAGCTAGCATAGCACTGCAAAGTGTATCTATTACAACACAGCTTCAATTCTTATTTTCAGTCATCCACATAAGAGGATGGCAAACCTGCTCACCTCTGTATAAAGCAAGGAGATCACAAACAAAGCAGACTGATGTCATCCTTATTTTTCAAGGAAGAGTGGGCAATGTATTATTCAGTAAAGTAATTCTACACACTGAGTCTAGCAGAATCTACTTTTCTGGAGAACTTCTGTAGATCTCTTCAGCACAGTATCCTGAGCAAAATCAATCAAAGCTGGTGGGTTTTGACTGTTCAAACTGAGTCTGGTGAAAGTTATTAATGAAATAAAAGCTTAACAATTAAAGACAAACCAGTAGATATCTGGTAGAAATATGTATCTTTTACTTTAAGGTGAAGACGTAAGTAGATAAATTGCACGGAGTTAATATCACCAGGGTATGATTTTGAAGAAAAAGAATAAGAAGGTGCTTCGCCATAGAATCGTACAACCCCGAATGGCTTGGGTTGGAAGGGACTTTAAATATTGCCTAGTTCCAAGACCCCTGCCATGCGCAGGGACACCTTCCGCTAGATGAGGTTGGTCAAAGCCCCATTTAACCTGGCCTTGAACACTGCCAGGGATGGAGCAGCCACAGCTTCTCTGGGCAACCTGTGCCAGTGCCTCACCACCCTCACAGGGAAGAACTTCTTCCTAACATTTAATCTAAACCTCCCCTATGTCAGTTTAAAGCCATTCCTCGTTGTCCTATCTCTACAAGCCCTTGTAAAAAGACCCTCTCCAGCTTTTTTGTTGCCCCCTTTAGGCACTGGAAGCTGCCCTAAGGTCTCTCCAGAGCCTTCTCTTCTCCAGGCTGAACAAGCCCAGCTCTCTCAGTCTGTCTCCATAGAAGTGCTCCAGCCCTCAGAGTATCTTTGTGGCCTCCTTTAGACTTGCTCCAAAAAGTCCATGCCCTTATGTTGGGGGGCCCTAGAGCTGAGCACATTACTGTAGAGGGTTATGCTATGTTATCCAAGGAAACCATTTTAATCTGATGTCTCTGGTCCTTTACAGACAGGAGAAAGGAGATACAGGAGAGTTAAAAAATGTGTCTTGAAATGTTAAAGCAGTAATCGTGACTGGTGCATTCTCTTTTTCATATTTTATAGATGTTTTCATTTAAAAAGTAAACATCATTAAATTATGCAAACATTAACTGCAGCGTGTGTCTATCAAATCACTCAATTTCTCCCTCATTTCCTGCTTTAACCACAGCTGTACTGTTAAATGTGTTCTGGACAGAGCTGAAGAAACCAGTCATTAACACAATACCTGTGGGTTCATAATGGTATAGCTTATCCTGACTAATAATTTTGTAAGGCCTCTATTATACAAGAATAATTCAGTCTGCACTAGCTCTATGCTTATTTCAGTATTCAAGGAAAGAAAATAATAAATCAGCACACCACTTCCAACCCAAGTAACGATATTGTTAGACAGCCCATGTGAGGTCTGTTCGTCTTGTAAAATTACTAAAAGCACTTGTTTTATGGTTGTAGTAGAGTGCTTCTCCATTGTGCATCTCTGTGCACAAGTTCTTACAGAACTGTTATCATTTTAGCTTGTGGTACAGAGCTATTTAGAGCTATTGATGCCAACTCAGGAATTTGTGTCACACTTTACAAGTACACCGCCTTGCAAAAGCCTATGTTGTCCTGAAATCAATAGTTTAGGCTTCTAAGTCACTTAATGTTTTTGTTAAGTAACCCCAGTCCTACCAGTTGGCCATATGAACATGTTCATAAATATTCTGGGAAAATCACATAGGAGAAAATAAGAATTTTTCCTGCCAAGATGAAACACAACAAGACAAACAATGTTGATCAACAAACAAGATGTTGAACATGCAGCTGCTGTTTGCTGTGCTACAGACAAAACATGCTCACCATCAGCAAAGCCTGGACAGCTGCACCACCAGAAGTTTCGCAGGTGCAGAATAGCTAAGTGGTTAAAAACCCAAGTGTTTCAAAAAGCCTATTGTAGCACATTGTGCAGAGAACTCTTCTGTAGCTGTACGTACAGGTTCACAGAAGCTAATAACAGCATAATGAAGTTACTATCCTCTGGCTTATTCCACAGCCACAGAGAAGGGTACTTAGTCCTCAGCAAGCGAATCAGGACAGCAGGGGTTCCTGCTCCAGAGCCCTCTATGGAGGAGCCTCTCAGATGACTTACAGGGATCTTTGGCAGCTGTTCTATGAGGGTGAGGCTAACTTTAACCTTTAGAGTATCCATGAGGGGAAAACATCACAGGGATCAAACAGGATAGGCATGAAAGATCTAATGCCATATTACTGTAGATGCAAAGTGAGAATAAATGAATAAATGCAAGGACCTCTTGCTGAAATAGCTCTGCTAGTTCCTTTTGATCTGGCAGTTAAACATTCAGTAAGTACCCTGAATTATCCACAATAAATTCTTTCCTTTCTATGACTCTTTTCTATAATATGGTTCTGAGTTTTTAATTTAAATTTTATTTTCATTCTGTTTTCTCATATGCACACCTATTGAAAAGTAAAACTTCTTTTCACTTTTCTTGAATCCAACTGAAGTCCTTAAGTCTTTTTCATCTCCTGAACTACTCACTTGTGCAAAACAAAGACTCTAAAGACTGTTCTCAGTCATGCGAACAGATATGAGCACCCGCATGAAGCAGCTGGCAGGCAGCATATTGTATGTATACGGGAATATGTAAGCTGGAATTTCACTGATTGAGTTTCATTTATAAATAATTATTTGTTCACGAAATATCTGGACCAGTCTTGCCTTGAGATCATCACCCTCACAAAAGATTTCACTTAATCATTTGTGAAAATTAATGTTAAAGGTAAATACTACAAATATGTTCAACAGTTTTTAAGAAGGTCTCCTCTTAGTTTTAGATTTCCACTGATAAATAAGATCTTTGTCTTAATTGAAGACAGAAAGAGTGTGCCAGTCACCATAAGTATTTTAGGAAAAGACTTTATACAGACTTCATATACCAGTTCTAGCTGTTTAATATAGAACTATTTTTGCAATGCTAAACTAAGCTTGTAATGAATTTTCACATCTTAATGTCTATTTAATCAGGAGACAAAAAAGCAACTGATTTATTTGTTAAAGAAGCTATGATGTCATTACTGAGTCTAATGTAATGTTTTAGTAGTACAGCAATAAACTTCCCGGTTTTGTTTCTGAAATTTTTCCGAGTGTTTACTGTTTATACAATAGACCTCAGTAAAAATGGTACTATTACGAAAAAAAAAAATAAAAATCAAACACCAAAAAAATATACACACCACAAAACCCAAACCTCAAACCATCCGTTTTACTTAAAAAAAAGAACAAATCATTAAGAAATATACAAAGCAGGAGTATGAAGTGTTTTTTTCTTTATGCTTAGAGAATGGCTTGCAGAGCTTAGAGATTATCATGCCAGAGCACAAGAGATTTGGCAACTGATAGTTTTTAGTTTCAAAGCTATGTAAGTAATGAACTTCAGTAGTTAAAACATAGGATGTAACAGATGAGTAAGAGAATGCAAAGATCAGTCAAAGGTATAAAAACTTTAATTATCTCAGGAGCAGGAAAGTTGCAAGCAAGGTAAGGGACAGGCTTAGCTGCAAGGGTATAAAGAAATAATTTTGTAGAATCAAGTATCTCAAAAAGCTTAAGTATTTATCTGTACAGTTTTTTATTATAGCAGAAACCTGAGAAATTTCTTTAAATTTAACAGAGATAGACTATTGCAATCAGAGAAATGGCAAAAGTGAAAAAAGCAGAGGTCAGATCAAATTGGCCAATTTGAAGTACTATGTAACTTCATGGCCAAGTAATATTTTTCTAAGAGATCTGCAAGAACCCATGGAACTACAAACAAAAGTCTGGTAATATAGCCTGAAAAATAAATTTAAATGTTGTAAAACAACATTTATACTTGAAAGTCACTGACTAAATCATCTTGCTTATATCAAATACTTCTCTTTAAAACATTTATAGAACATCTATAGTCTTTAGGTGTTTAAGTAAACAAAGCACTTTAGAATCATAGAATATCTCAAGTTGGAAGGGACGATCAGGAGAATGGCAACCCAAATGGAGTTGATAAATACCTAATGTTTGAGAAGTATAGCCTGAACACTGATGAAACCTAAAGTAGTATTCTCAGACGAAAGACCTGGATGCTGTTATACACAGGTCTCTGAAATAGTCCATACTAATACTCAGCATTGCTGTGACACACAATATTAAAACTTTAAAAATGCAACAGATGTAGCAGAATGATCAGGTGCAGACAGTACAAGAAGAAAGAAAAATTGAATGGGCAGACACAATGAACTGTTTAACCTAAAGCTTGTATCACATCTAAGGATGCATGTTTTAAATGTATATATAACAGACAGGCAGGTATCTTCCCTTGGTACCTGTGCTGTTCTCATCTCTTAAACAAAGACCAACATTTTTAAAGAGGGAACAGCATGCGAAAGATGTTCTGCAAAACCTGCAGAATGAATGTGAAAAAATGATGTGTTTAACCACTTTTCACATTTTACAGTGTTCAGATAATACAAAACTAAGTGTTGTCCAAATCTTGAATCATGCTTCAAAAACTGGTGCTACTAAGGAGTGATTAGTAATTAGTTTGGCTTGTCTCCAGCTATAAACAAACTCTTCAGATTTGTGCCTTTCCTCGATATAAATATCAGCTCAGTAGAAATGCTAGCATACCCAAAACTCAGTTAAGATCATCATCTACTATCCAAACTAGAGAATTTGTTTCCTTCATCTTCAAACTGAGGGTAATAGTTATTTATTCTATTTAACGACTAAAACAGAGCTTACAGAAATATGATTATCAAGCATGGCAACCATATTTTATCAGAGACTGTCTTAGGTTGTAGAGAATATGAACAAGCCCTAGGAATGAAATTTACACGAAGGATACTGGATAAGCAATGAGTTTACCTACTTGGTTTACCCTTCATTTCTCAGAAATGTTGATAGCTCCCAGACTAGTCCCTACTTTCTGTGCCTTGCTGGAGAGCACAAATGCTTACAAATTGTTTCCTTTATACCTATGGCATGTTTCTTGCTTATTTGTTCAGCCTGTTATGTTTGTCTAGAATACTTGTGCTCCAGCATATTCTAGCATCATGACTGCAGTGCCATGGTTATGGTTGAGAAGACATTTAATTCTAATTCTGTTTTCAGGAGCTTAACATCATCTAAACAAGTTACATTGTGGGCACAAATTTCTGTGTCTGTTCTAAACTCATAATGAGCTACCTGTTGTCTCCAAACTCTGCCACAACTGGGATGGCTCAGAAATTCCCCAGATTTTAAAAGTATTTATGGAAATAACTGTCTGTCAGCATACATAATTTTTAATTATTTGGACTTAAAGCATCTTTAATTTTCTATTACTATAAAATACAAGAAAAAGAATACTGCAAATGCGAAGCAGTGTAGATGTTGATTTCATTTAAGTATACAACATGCTGCTAAAAAAATTTAAATTGATCGCTAACAGTTTATTCCACATACTGTGGACAGTAAGCTGTTCTAAATCGCCTTGGAGTTATTCTGGTTTCCTACAATTCTGGAACAGTATATGCTTTTTTATAGCACACTAATATTCTTAAACATCTTCAAATACATATCTATCAATTTCAATAAATCAGAAATTTTCAGAACACCACAAGAATTTGGGGATACTGCTCACTAATGAATGTTTTCTAAAACTAATTAGAAAAAAGTCTTGCAGTTTCAGATCATCTTGGCATGTAGCACAAACAAACATATCATACAAGGTCTGTTCCTTATCACAGCAATTCATGCAATCACCCCAACGCCGCCACAGTAGTAATTGCTCCTGAAGATATTGCAATGACAGTTGAAACACGCAGCCAGGCTACATAAACGTTAACTTATGCCTATGCAGAAGCCCATGAAGTCATATTTGTATCACTGAAATAGGACCCAGTTATATGAACAGAAAAAACAAACAACAAAAAACCTCTTTAAGGTTATCCATATCTAATACACACATGCACAAATGGGAGCACAGGTATGTGCATACACCGGTATAGGCACATAAAATGAGAAATTCATTTGGTATAAAATGGTAATGCCAAAGCCAAAATCAAGTTAAGAACACAAAAAAAAAATGTCCCAGAAATTTTCACTGAATTACTAGAATTCTTCATCATTTTTCTTAAAATGTCAACTTTGAACATAGCATTAAAGCTTTAAAATGAGAGGCACGTTTACCAGTTTTCCTTGAGTCATCTTGATAGATGTTAATATCGTCCCTAATATTACAAGATGTACAAATGACACCCACTTGATAGAGATCAGAATGCTAGAAACCACTCTCCAAATTTTCCGTTGTGGTTTTTATGCAGGGATTCATAGGGACAGAGAACAGAATGCCACAGACCTTCTGCCATCCCATGCAATTCCTCATTTTTTCGCCAGAGTTACCATAGGTACCTTCTATCTTGAAGATAGGAGACTGGGCAAAATGGTCATGTTAGCCTAAGGGTGGAGAGTAAGTTGATAGTAAATTGCTACTAGGCAATCGCAGAGAAACCACAGTCAGTCAATACCTGGAATGTCCTTAGAGCAGATGGGGATACTTACTGCTATGAAAAAAAGGCTTTTAGGACTGTTGGCCAAAAAAGCATGGCATATAAAGTTAAATTAACACACACCAAAAAAATCCAATTTAGTTTCATGTAAAAACAAAAAACTAAAAAAATCACATAGTCACCATATTGTGAATGATCTTATGTTTGACACCATAGGTTATTCTGATTCCATCTGTGACATAGTCCTGCACCAAAATGCGTTGCAAACCCAGTCAGATCTACTTCCCTTAAGCAAAAGCAGTAAATTTTGGTGAACTTGAACTATCAATGAGATATAAACAAAAGAGGAATAAAAGGTTGGTTGAAGGCAGCCTGAAAGGAGAAAGAAAAGTAGGAGTAAACATTTTCATAAAGATACGAGGCAAACTGAACTATAGACAACAGTGGTAACAAGGAAAAGAAAGTAGAAGGGAAAAAAAAAGAAAGACGTGCTCTCTGTAGAGGGAGAGATAACTGGCCAGTAGAGAGAAACAGCACCGGGGAAGAAGGTGGCAAAGACAAGTTAAGGCAAAAAGCCCCATCTGATCTTCCCAAAATGTGCCTTATCAGCCAGAGACAGAAAGCCTGTCTTTAGTAAAGAAACTCAGACAAAGAAATCACAGTAGGAGATAAATCCCCAAGCACCTTACCTAGATAGGAAACCTGAATTGAACATGAAGGAGTCGAAACAGAAAACAACAATAAAGATGAGAGAGAATTCTGCTGACATTTCTTCTGGCATTGCTATTGCTGAAGGTTTATCAGTCTGTATAAGCTTGGCCATGTCAAAGAGAAACAGAGCGAGACAGATTCATATGTATAGATAGATTCCAAAGATCATAGAATCAGTGAGGACAGAAGACTCTTGAGATCGAGTACAATCTTAATAAACCATTTCATACATATCTTCTTGACGGAGCACAGTTTCATAAAGTGGAGTGCATCAATCACGAGATGCCAAGGCAGATAATCTGCATAGTGTTATGAGTAGTGCAAGTCACATACTGGGTGTACCTTAAGTTTTGTGACATAACTAAAACACATGGTCAGCAGGTGATGGAGAGAAGCATGAGATGGACAAACAGCCTCACCACATAACAGGACATGCTGGCCTTTGACACGTCACATGGGAACAATTTGAATTTCAGACAAGAGAGTTCAGTGCCACCCCTCACACTAAAAGTGTTACAAACACAATCCCAAAGTGGATGACCAAAGAAAAAAGCAGCATAAGTACTTCTTACCTTCTTTCCCAAATACAATACAGACAAAGTAGCATGGAGCATGACTAGAAAGGGTGAATTAATAAGCAGGAGTGAAACACCTGAACCATGAAATATATCATCAGAGGAGATAGAGCCAAGCTGAACAAAGGGTGAAGCAATTATCAAAATGCCAGGGCCACACAGCAAGCAAAAGCTGTAAGGATTTCTAAACTCGGTGGATAGTTAAAAGGAGTGCTGCAGTTTTCTTGGAAGGCTTGTCCTTTGGGACAGCTGTCCTGGGATTAGAGAGCAGCATTCAGGAAGGAGACTTTCAAGCAAATGAGAAGTTCAAACTCATTTTCTTTGCCTGGATTCAAACTACAGCCCAGCTGGTGTATGGTATTTCAAGCAGAGGCTTGGGAACTGCAGCCACCCTACATCATCTCCACAGGGTGGGCAACCCAAGCCAGCACATAGGGCTTTGGCACTAGCTGTGGAGAAGGAAGAAGGTGCAAATTAGCCACCACCATCTTTAATAAAAATGTGTGTTAAAATACATGTGCTGTGGCAAGCAGGCAGTGCTAGCTTCAGCTGCAGGAATCTGGTGCATGCAAATCTATGGTAAGTGTGTGGGGCAGAGGGTGCTTCTCAGCCCTTGGCAGTGTTAGGAAGCAGCTTGGCCTCAGTCTAATTGCACATCAGGAGAAGACAAGCAAGACTTGGCCACACTGCCTAGTAGCCTTTTTCCTCAGGTGGACAACACAGGGATGTCTGCAAGGAAGTAAGAGCACACAGCATGCAAAGCCAATAGGCAGTATGTAAAGCATTCTTCTGCTATGCATCAAAAAAAAATTTGTAAAGCCACCTTTTTTCCACGTTCCTTGCCCTCTCTACGGTCTAGCAGATGGACTTGAGTAAAATAATGTTGCTTTGCTTGGGAAATGGATACTTTTATAGAAATGAATGGTTCGGAGAAGTTACAATGCAAATAAATTTTTTGCAGTGGCTTAGAAAAATACATTAGCTAAATATTTCTACTGCTTCTATTTTATAACCCATAAGCCATATTCTTACTAAAGAAACTATAAATTATTACATGAAGTGCAATTACAGAGCGTAGTGTTTGGGATGCTGATTTGTGATCAGTTAAACTGGGCAATTCATCCTTCTACAAGACAACCTAAACAATAATGGTAAAAACCTAACAGCTTTCAACTAGCACATATTTCTCAGAGGAATGAATAATGTTTGAGATGCTCTTCTGCAAGATCAACAGAGCCACTTAAATCAGACTGAATATCTCAGCTAGGAAAGCAGAAGTTCCCCCAAATCCCATCACTTTTTACTGAAGTCAAAGGAGTTCTCTGAATATTGAGTACTAAAGCCATAAAACTTTAAAGATGTACCTTTCCATGAACTCACATCTACGTTAAAAATTGAAACTATTCAGATCTCACTTTGATTTATAAGAGTTATTTGGCAACGAGTGCTATAAACTCGGCTACCAATAAGATAATCAAATAAAGCAAAGATTTGGTTAACATCACTTACCTGAACTCTTGTGGGGAAGCTCCAGGGAAGGGTTTGCAGGTTCTGAACCATGCCCACATGCATCAGTGAGAAGAGCTTTTTTAAAAAATGTATTCAGAATGTATGTGAAGTACCTTATATTTATGAATGCTAGCGCAAAACAAGTTTGAGATCTGTAACTTTGAGCTGCCTATTTTATAATAAAGCTTTGTAAAACTGCTTAAAAGAAATGCAAATTCTTGCAAGAATGAAAAAGAAACAGATTACACAGGTTTTTTTCTCATTAAGTCAGAGCAAACCTGTTCAATATTCAGCAAAACTCTGATAGTTTTGAAGTTATTATTTTTTCTTGGAGAAAGATACATAGGAAAACCCTTTTCAGGCAATGATGTACTATAGATTGCTTGAAAAGATTTACCATGCAGCAAGTAATTTTGAACAAATAAGTCCATTCACACCCTAGGAGGAGACCTGCATCTGCCAGACCTGTTTTTTTGCCATGCATCGTTTGACCCAATTCAGCAGTACATAGGAACTGCTCCTCACCACTTCCACAGCAGTAAGAAGTTTAACTGCAAAGCTCAATGCACTGGATGTTAAAAAGCCTAACAGCCTGCCTTCCTGAAGTAGGTGCCTCCACAAGGTGTTCCTCTGCTGCGGGCACCCTGTTCCCCAAGAGCCTGAGCAGGGTGCTAACCATCCATTGCTGTAGCTCAAGGCACACGTCTCTCAACATTGTTGATACATGAAAGCTTCACTGACAACATGCTACTTTTAGAGTCAAGCTCCCCTGCTAAAAGACCACTTATACTAAACTTGCCTTGCCAGAGATCCTTGGAAACCATCTACTTGGAGACTGCTCAAGTACCAGTCCAGGGGAGTTAATCCATTTGCTCTTCCCATCTCACTGAGGACCACTTCAGCTCCTCATCCTAAAGCTCCCAGGGCCCTGTGTGCTGCCATGCCTCAATATAGCATGGAAATGCTGATTGTCAAGCCCCTGAGGCCACAGGCTCCAGCCAACTGTGAGGTGTCATCCATGCTGGGTCAAGGATGTGTCTGAGCACTGAAACCCCCCCCAAGCAGCCATCCATAGCAACTAATTGTGCTGCCTTGTTAACAAGAGCAAAAAGTTGGATTTATGTGAGCCAGTAAAATAACTGTTGTATTACTATTAAGTTTCATTAATCTAGATATAAAAATTAGCTATAAGAATGTCAAAAGTCTTTTTACCTTGGCAGGTTAGTTTGTTGGGATTTTTTTAATAGAACATTTTAAAAAATTATAGGAAGAGAGTTGTATTCAGTAGCAAATTTATAAACGAAAGCATATATTGCATGTCACAGAAATGACTTCTCTCATTTACTGATCTACATAAAGCTAAATGTTTGTTTTGATAATTGGCCTTTGCACAAAAAAGGCATTAAGTCAGCAGTGGTGAATTATTTATGAGGCCTACTTTAATGTGGTTTTTCTCTAAGGGCTTTAAAAGAGAAAAAAAAAGAAAAAAGAGAGAAACAAAACCATCAGAGATCTGTGGGGCCATTTTTCCTTCTCATTTTTATCCACTGTGCACCCAGGCATTAGCCTTCAACCACACCAGTCTGAGACACAGATGTCATTGGTGGTGCTGGGAAGGGGCTCCCCCGCAGTGGGAGAATGAATTTCATGCTGTCCTTGAAAACCTGATGCAGAGGCTTGCATGAAACCGTGGCCCTCTGGTTCTCCAGGAGGAAAATGAAGGCTTTTAAGATGATGGGAAACTCCTTGGTCATAGCCATAGCGCAGCAACTGGCTGGAAGACACTGGGCTGATGCCGATGCTCAGCCTCCTTCCTGGCGCCTTCACTGCTGTTGCTTCATGGCATCCAATATTTAAAATTGGCTATTACTCTGCAATGAGCTTGTTCTCTCAGCCGTAACCAAGTTAAAATTACTGATGCCAAGCATAAACACATTTGTAAAGCTGTGTGCAAGTCTTTTGCACCCAGATACTGTATGCAAAACCAAAAAAAAGGTGAAAGGCAAAGAGATGCAGGTCAGTTACCACCTGGGAACTGAGATATCAGAGCTCTCCAGTTCTGTCTCTTCTAAAGCAAGAATCTAGGGGTTTTGCCAGTGGGGAGAAGGAGCAGCAAAGGGTGTGGGGAAGGGCAGCAGGAAGGGAAGCAAAGTGACTGAAGTTTGTGAATTAAATATTTTTTCATTGTGTTGGTTTATACCAGGCCAGGCAGGGGTTTGGCAGGCAGTAATACCATTTCTGGTGAAAGGCTGCCAATGGCAGCACACCAAGGTTTCAGGATTTGGGCCCCAAGTACAGTCTGACCTATTCCCTCTGTTCTTGAAAGCAGACTGCCGCAGGGATACACAGTGCCTTTCCAACTCTTCATCAGGCCTGCAAATCTTGGAAAAACTCAGAACTACCCCAGTATTTATCAGAAGGCAATGAACCATGGTTTTGCAGGCTCCAGTTGCTCATTGCTGTGCCTAGCTCTGCTGTCCAATTATTTACTTTATTTTTCCAACATTTGTATTGACATTGGTGTATTTTTGTGATTTTAGTTGTTTGGCTTTGCAGTACTACTTTTTCCTTGCTTTTATCCTTGGTTCTGTGCATGTAGCCAGCATTACATGACCATTTTGATAAAATACTGGAAAAGCCAGGGAATTACCTGTGCACTCAGGACACGCTTTGTTCCAAACAAAACTTACATAATTCTTTAGAAGTACAGATGCGCAATTTATTGTACTTATTATACAAGTTCTGTATGGACGGAACTCCTCTCAGCTGTACATACAAATAACCATAAGAATTTTGAAGAATATAAACCAAAGATCAAGATTTTGCTGGAATTGGACCCTACCAGGAGACAGAAAAAAAAAAACAACAAAACACACCCTGACACTGAAGTGTGCCAAATAACCTTTCCTTTCAACTTTTTGCAAGAAAATGCAATCTAACCTTAGGAGCTGCCATGCAAAGAGCAATTGCTCATAGTTTCAAAATGCTTAATTAAAAAAATAACAATTGGATTAATACATAGCAATGCTAAACAATGAAGTTTTTCATATGCAAGCCAAAAGGGCTTGAGCTGCTGCAAGCTTGCCATATTGGTTTGAAAAATGATAGCAAGTGGCAGAACCTATTTTAAAGTCAACCTTTGAAGTAACTCTTAATAAAAATACATTTTTAATGTTAATTAAGAAGATGAAATAGTTCAGACTATTCATTCTCTGGCTCCAAAGGCTTGTTCAGAGAGCTGCAGTTACTCACATAATTAAAATTTAGGTTATATTCTGTCATGTGTGTTCTTCCTCGTGTATGAATTTAAAAATCTAAAATACCTGTTCACTGTCTGAGTGTCCATATCAAATAAATCACTTGTCCCTCGTTTATTTTCAGGTAAGAAGGTGAACCATGTCATAGGCTGAGATTTGTACCAAGAAGAGAGGCAGCAGCCAAGGCAGAAAGCCTCAGTGTCCCTGGGGAATCCTGAGCGCATGCCATGCACTGCTAAAGCTGCCCATGAGCAGCAGATCCATGCCCAGCTACACAGAACACCCATTGTGTTTGCTCTCCATATGCAATATAACCCTTTAAATGAGGTTACAGCCAAGCATACCAAGGGACATACCTATTTTCAGAATATTTTAATTCCATTTTCAGAAATACTTCATTTGTTCATATGAACATCAGGCTTCCCCCCATTTTACCAAACATGCTGCACTCCTATTGCACTTACAGTGGAACATGGAGAGCACTGTGGGGAAGGTAAATAATAACTCTTCCGCACAGCAGGTTTTCAGGGCCTCACATTGAACATCTTGTTTTCTGTAGCTCACAAGCTAAAAATTTGGGAAAAGGCTTCAGGAAATGCAGCATCTGAAAGGAGCTAATCCAGCCGCACCTGGGCTGGGAAAATTTAGTCACTTGTAAACTTGACTGCAGAGATGTTATTTTGCTCATTTATTGCATACTAATGATACTGGCCTTGAATCTTTACCAAGCTGTGTATGTCCTGCATCAATATTTTTCCCCCTGAAAACAAGCAATCGGAAATCCTCATTTAGACTCCTATCTTAGCTGCATTAGGTATATTCACCCTTGAACTAGAGCTGGAAGTGTTCAAAAGCAGAGATCCCTGAGCAACCAGGTACAGTGAGCAAGCGGAGTAAAAAAAGACAAGAAATCAACTCTGATCTTGACTGTAGCTTACCTGTGCAGGGCTGGATAACCATCACTGGTAGGAAACAGGGACTAGCAGCAGGCTGACCAAATTCTGCATAGCTGCCAGGCTTTATGTGACAATTACTTAGTCTTAGAACTAGAATCCAACTCAGTGAAGAGCTGGCTCTTACAGGAGAGCTGAGTGAGACTCTTACAGCTTATAGCCTGGTAAGCAGATGTGCAAAATGAGCATAAACTCTAGCTGTAAAATTTTATATCTCTCTATGGAAATCAGCACACATATGGTTGAATGTTATTAATAGCCAGTTTTTCCAAGCTGTAAGTTTTATCCCTGGGTTTTACATTTTCAGGACTATGCTCTAATTCCGAAGCCCTTCTTTAAGTCCTTCTCAGTGAGGCTGGTTGTGAAGGGCTCGTGCAGCTTCATGTTTATATCCTCAGAGCATAAACACAGTGTTTCTTCTCTCAAGGAAATTACCTATTTATGATTTATCATATACGGATGAGAACAGCAATTCAGTGCAACAGTAGTGACACATCAAAGACCCCAGAACTGAATGAAGCAATGCTCTGACCAAACAACTCTTTACAAGAAAACCTTAGAAGAGCCGCGTGCTGCTGGAAGTAGCAAAGACGATAATGGGAAGGTATATGCTGTGAGCTGGGTATTAAATGATATTTCTTCTACACCGTAAATATTAGAAGCAGCACAGCTTATGAGAGGGGAAAGATGACCAGGGAAGGGACATGCTACCAAAAAGATGGTGACTTTGTCCCACCTCAGCTTGGGGGGTGGCCCTGCCACCCACTCTGCCCTGAGCAGTGTCCCCAAAACCTGCTCTGCAGCAGAGACCAGCATAGGATGATCAATTTTGTGTGCAGGATTCAGGTATTTTGGTTCTTAAAGCAACATCTCAGCATCCAAACTGCTCCCTAACTCCCTGCTTAAGCTCCCAGGTGAAAAACAGCAAGATCCTCAGCATTCAGAATCACTAAGCATGCTCCTCCTGAATGGCCAAGCAGCTCTACCAGCACCATGAATAGGCCCAAGGGATGCTCAACCTGGAAATATGACCATTTACAAATCAAAGCAGATACACAAAAGAATGCATCGATTAATAAATACTGAAATGCAATCTTAAAGTATTATTCCCAGTAAGGTCCTCTTGCCCTTGTGCCTGTTTTGTTGAGAAGCTGTTAAGAAGTTGTGGAAAGTGCATTTGTTTTGCTGTGTTTTAACAGAAAGTACTGAAAGTGTCACATGGTAATTTGGAGGGAGGTCTCTTGGATAGTCTTAGGACAGAGTGTGTATATTGAAGTTTAAAGGCAAATATAGTTTTATCCCAGGTGCCATTGCTACATTACAGGCTAGCAAAAGTTACACACTGTGCTAGATTTGTACTTTTTAAGCCTCCTAAAAGCTGTCTGCAGGCCCTTCCCCCTTGGCAGCTGAGCCCTTGCCACAACTGCTGCAGGGACACATGTCATCCAGGAGCAGCTTTTCTAGAGGAGGGCTCCAAGCTTGATCCCAGCTGAGCATAAGCCCTCCTAGCTTACCCTTAATGCCTCTCATGACCTGCTTTAATGGATAAACCTTGCTGGGTGATGTCTTGCCCTGCTTTTCCACCTGCTGCCAACCCAGCCCTTCATAGCAGCAGCCCCATGGCTCCATCTTTGCTTTACTGGACAGCCCAGGAGCCCCCTGCAGCACTCCTTCCCTTCCTCCCATTTAACCCCCAAGCAGAGTCTGATACTGGCTAGAGTGGTTTGGGTTTTGGTTGCGTTTTGGGGAAATAATAGCCTCTCATTGCATGCAGAAGAATGCTCTCATTGGGCCTTTAAGCAAGTAGCTGCTGTGCAGCATGGATGACAAACACAAACACAGGTTAAACTTTAAATGTACTGTTTAAACATTAAGGCTTCCTTGATTTAATTTTTAAAGTTCCACTAGCACATAAGTGCCTGCAAAGCCTATGCTGAGGTCCTAGATTTTTTGTGTTCCTGTTTAATGTTTATTTCACCGTGTCTAATGTTTTGCTTATTTGAGCATCTTCCTAGTTTTTGTACCCTTCCTGGGCCGTGAGGTTTTTTCTTTATGTGAGCTGGTTACTCTCGAGCTTAAATTATTCCTAGGTATATTCTAAATTCACAAAGGCAATGAAAAAAAATTAATGTTGTGGAAACCAGCTCCTTTAGAGACTATTTCGTAGTAAGATGCTTTAGTCTTTATTCACATCTTGCACAGTGTGATCCCTGTGTGGAACAGATGCTGATCTTGGTAAGCAGGGAACATTAGATATTTCAGGTTTTGAGAAAAGCCATCTCCACAGCCCTGATGCAAAAGGTCTTTCTGTGCATGCTTTGGGATCTGGCCACAAAACAGCAGTGCCAGTTCCTGAAGCAGGTGTCAAGGTTGCCACGCCACCACCAGAAAGCAGCAAGATCCGTTACCTTAAGGCACTGAATTACATTTTTAACCCCAAGCACTAATCTGGATTTTTCTAGGGAATACAAAGCATCAGAGAAAGTGCATGGGATGCATACTCCTCTGGAAGCCACCCGCTGCAGGCGAGGAGCAATGCATACAGACACACTGCTGAAGTTTTACAGACTGATCCAAAGAGCGTACAGCAACATGCTGCACAGTTAACACTGCAGGGTCTGAAAGATGTTCCCAGTGTGGATTAAAGACAGCTGCTCTCTGTGGCTGTTCCTGTGTCACCTCCTCAGTTCCCCAAGCAGTCCCTTGCTCCTCCATCCTGCTGGGAGAGTCAGAATCATGGAATACCAGGGAGGGACTCAAGGATCATCTGGTCCAACCTTTCTTGGCAAAGCATGACTTAGACTAGATGGCCCAGCACTCTGTCCAGCCAAATCTTAGGAGTGCCCAGTTCTGGGGAGTCCACCACTTCCCTGCGGAGATTATTCCAATGGCTGGTTGTTCTCAGCATGGGGGGAAAAAAAAAAATGAATAAAAAAATGTCTACTCCAGTGTCTCTAATGCTGTCTCAGGTCCTCACCCAAAAGCTCTTTTACCCTAATGCTCCAGGGAGCCCACACTGCTGACCCTGAAAATACACAACTACAAATTAATATTGCCTAACCATTGTAACATCAGCTTCTGTCCTGGTGAGTGCTTCTTTATATTAAAATTCCCTTTTTTTTCCCTCCCCACCCATATTTATTCTGGAGGAAAACACAACAGGTAGTGGACCTTTAGGGGTTAAATCTTTCAGCCCTGAGACCTGCTGTTCATCTAACTTCAGGTTCTCATATGCCAGTCTCCAAAGTAACTCATCTTCAGAACAGAAGATTCATTTGTTTTTCAAATTACACTCTCTGTTTTGGGTGCAAACCCATGTGACATTTTGAGGGGAAAGAAGATGGCCAGCTCCTGGGGATGGTTTCTCTCCTTCTGTTTTTCCTTTGCCCCCCCTTTTTTTTCTCCTTTTCTCTCCCCCAAAGGTACATTTCATCACAGCTGATGCACACCATCAGTTACCTACCCTGCAAATAGAGCTCAGTGCATGGGAGCCATCTCAGCAGCCTCTGCGCAGCCCCTCCAGCTCCCCCGTCCCCACAGGGGCTTCAGTGGTGTTGGCCACTGAGCTCTTGTGATCATTCCCAAAGCTGCACCTACCCAGAGCGGAGCAAGTGGGTCAGAAGGTGTGAGCAGAATAGCTACATCACATGACCTACAATAATTAGCACCACTGAATTTAATACTGAGGAGTAACCTGGCTAATTAGCACAGGCACAGCCCCATCCCTACTCCACCATGGACCTGAAGTAGTATCTTTATATGAGGGCAAGTTGTTCCTTGCACTCAGTGCTCCAATCTTCTTGTTCATCTGAGATTCTCACACGGTTGCATCACTCTGCCAGCTTATCTTTTATTTTCCAAATACCAACTTTTGCAAGACTCAAAATATCTAGAAACCTTGAAGAGCTTCCAGTGCAAACCAAGAACTGGCCTTAGACCAGCAATCAAAGTCAACACAAACCCCCATGGAATCACAAAGGACAGATTCCCCTGCCTTAGCTCCACGCTCCTGTTATCTATGTCTGTGTGATTCCCACATAACTCAGTTTTATTGGAATAACAGCCACACAACGTATTCGGATTCACACCAAGCATATATTCAACTGACAGCAAGTGCCAACCAGGGATATGCTCTTATGGTAACATCTAGTTCACAGAAAATAAATAAATAAATATTTTGGTATAATCAAACCCAGGCTCTCCTATGCATATCTAGTGAGGGAAAAGCAGCTGCAACCTGTGATTGCTCTGATCAAACAGCACAGCTTGTGTGTCACTGACCACATCTGTGGTTACTGCTAAGTGTAAATAAATATATTTTAAAATAGCATTGAACAAGATTAAGAAAGTTCCATTAATTATAACTAGAAGGTGAGCTGGCTGCAGCATTTGCTCAGTTTACAGTGAATAAACAGGCTGAACTACACACCAGGTCTCAGTATCCCCGTGCCAATGGGGCTCCACCAGAGTGAGACCTCCAGCAAAATCAGGTCTCAGGATTTGATGAGAATTACTTACAAGCATGCACCAGGGATCCGAGTTCTCCCGTGCTGCCCAGCTTCAAAGGCTGGCAGGGCAAAAACAGAAATTAAAAACCCAGTTCCATCTCGTTGTACTATGTCCTGCAGCTCAGGAAGGAAACCTGTGTTTACAACAACAGACCTGCTGTCATACCCATGCAAACAAAGGAGTTTTGCAAGATCCATTATGGAAGCTGTATATCAGCCCTGACTGACTTTGTGCTTTTTTTTTTGTTTGGTTGTTTTGTTTCCATATAGAGACAAGGAATAACTCACCACCATTCCCAGCATATGAATACTGTCAAATATGATACTCAAATTTAATCTTTTTATGGTATTAGTATTTCCTATTTTTTAAATGAATATTTTTAGTGTAAAATACCCGACTGTAAAATATCTGATTTCTCAGTTAGAACAAGCGGACTTTTTGAACTAAATAGTATTTTAGATGGGTTTATTTTCTCTGCTTGGATCTGTTTCAACCAAATAAAAGTCTTTTCCAGAATATATTTTCTGCTACTGCATATCCTTCATGGGATATTGCAAGTGTAAAATTGTAAATTTAAAGCACAGTTTTTATTACTTTCAAGAACACAACTGCCAAAATACTCCAAAACACTGCAATATCCACAAGGCCGTGGTTGCTGGTTCCTGACTTCAGGTCCAGATTTCCCAGCAGAGCCAGCAGAAATCACAGGCAGTGCTCGAGAGGGAGATGCAGAGCAGAGGCTGAGCTCAATTCAGCCATTATATCCCTTTTTATCTTTTTTGTTTGTTTGTTTGGGTTTTTTTTATAAACAGTAGCAAGTACTGGGACTCCTTCAATGGAGATTTGGCTTTCTGGTGCAGCACAAATTGCTTAACTAATTATTCATTGACTCTCTAATCAATCCTGATTGAATTAGCTGATAGCTGCAGCTTGAAGGAAGGAAGATAAGTAGAGACACAATACAGATTGTTAGAAGCATTGTGAAGAACAGGGACTGCACCTTAATTCAGCAGTGAGCTTTGAGACAGAATAAGATACCAAAGAGGCCCAAGAGAAGGTACTTTGGTATTCTCTACAAGCACATACCACCAGAGACACCAGCATCAAGGAGAAGTGGTAATTACTATTTAAAGAAAACATATGTAGCATAGCCAAAAAAGCTAAAATGTTTCTGTGAAAAAAAATAAGTGTGAATAATTGCCCATTTTCTGGTTACCCCTAGGTCTAGCACTGCTTTGATAGATCACGCTGAAATGTGGTTTGCATCCTCATCTGCAATTGCAATACAAGAGCTCACTTTTGCAGGACTCATTTCTGCCTAGAGCAAGCAGCACTTCTGTACCGATCTGCCACACATAATTTAGTGCAATTAAGCATGATTGACAATTTCTTTTCAGGAAAGACTGTAAAAAGGCAGGGTAGGAGAGCAGATAACTTTTCTCACCTAGCAAAGCTTGCTTCCCCAGGGCAGAGCAGCTTGTTAGCAGAGCCAGGCAAGATCATGAAGCAGAAGTTAGCTGCCAAAAGACATCCCAACCCCTTGTCACACACACACACACACACACACACACACACACACAAATCTTCATAATCAGAAATGCAAGTGCTCCCACATACAGGGCAGGGCAAACACAGAAATCCAGAGTTTTCCATACATTTTAAAGGAGATTCACCTCCAACTCCAGCCCCGTGCTCAGACCCTCAAATCAGCAGGTGATGGCAAGATTGATCCCTGTTCAACCCAGTATGCGATAGCAAGTCACTGAAAGATTTTCACATTGACCTGTCAAAATGGGATCGGCACAGCCAGTAAGCTCGGCAAAGCTGACAAATGCAACCAAATTCTGATTCACTATGGGCTGGGTACATCTGGAGCAACTTGAAATGGTCTTTGTCTTCTAATACTTTAATTACAGTTATCCTTCATTTTCATTTGCCATGTTATTGTGCCACCATTCCAATGCTTTCCAATGCAGCTGTTTTATTACCAACAAAACAGTAGCTCCAAAATTAGTAATCTGTTAGGAGAGAAGAGCTATAGCAAAAGTCTGTTTCTCATGATCATCCTCTCTAATCCGTCTCAGAAATCCCATGATATTTTGAACCTCAGTGCAAGTCAATGGCAGCATTAGGATGACATCAGAATAATTCTTGCTTGAATAGATTTGCATTTGCATTCAGTCCTCTTGCATTCCCTTCCTCTCAGCTACCATGATGCGAGCCACCAGGAACTAAGAGACATTCAAAGAGCCCAGATTCACTCGCCTGAGGAGAACACAGTGCTGAGCATTGCTGCTCCCCAGGCCACGTTTTGCAGATGCCACTCCCAGGAAACCTTCCCTTTGCACAATGGAAAAGAGCTTTACCTCCTGAGACTAAGGTCTTGAGGGCTGAGCAGGTCAGTGCAAGAATAAAAGGCATATCAAACTGGGATTTTCTCAGCTTTATTTTTGTATACAAACAACTTCCTCTGCACACACAGACAGTCTAATATCTTAAGTCAGAACATAAGGGTTTACATATAGTCTTTATAAGACCTTCGTGCCTTTTAGCAAAATAGAGCAAGAATTACCTTCTCCCTTGTTCATGTGTTATTAGGAAATTTAGGTTCCATTTCCTCTTAAGCTATTTTAACATTCAAATAAAATCTCCAGAATAGCTGGTAATATTAACATATACTTCTAGAGCCACAAAACTACCCAGAAAGAAAGCATCCACTCTGAGATGTCATAGCCCAGTGTCAGACCTTTTCAGCATGCTAAAAAACCTGCTGTGTGCAGCCACAGCAGACAGGAAGTCAAGAGCTACTTGTGTAAGGCAGACAATCATGGACTGATTATAACAGCCCTGTAAGTACTGAGCAATGTCTCCACGAAGGACAGAATTTACACCAAAGCCAGTGCAAAAGAAACTGTCTGCCATTGTATTTGTGTGCACTGCTGCTAGAAAACACAGTTCCCATGGGACTTGAAGTCTAATGTAGCAGGCACTGGAGACACCATTTGCTTCCCTTCAGCAATATTTTTAGAAGAGAAGAGTGCTTTGCTTGACAAGTATTAACCATTACAGACTGTCTCATGGTACTGCTTGTAGAACTTTTCTTATCCACTTATAAAAAATTAAAAACACCACCACGAAAACAATGCAGTTTGGATTCCGTGCCTTCCTGCTCGGTATCTGTTGTGCTCCAGGATCATTACACAGATTGAGCACACTAGTGCAGGACAATTCTGGGAGGCAGAGACAGCAACAAGGGGTAAACATCAAGCAGAAGAGGCACCGTGCAGAGGCAGCAGACTCACTGCTGGCATCAGGAACCCTCCTTTCCGCAATGCACAAACACGCTCTCATGTTTTTCCCACCGGAGCCCAGGAGGTGCGTGTGGGCCAGAGCTGGTGAGGAGGGTCTGGATGGAGTTCTAGATGCAGACGCAGTGGCTGAACATCCCTGTGCTTCAATTCCCACCTCATCCTCTCAAACCTACCAGCATTTCCCAGCTTTGCAGCACCACAAGGCTGCCATGGTCCAAACCACTGCCAAAAATGAGCACAGCACTAGGAAAAAGGAGATAGATACACACATACTGAGCTTATTTACCCTTTGCACCTACCCATCTTATAGTAAAACACCAAGTACCTCCATTAGTATTTTTTACCTGACTACAAGCAGCAACAGAGTCCTTTTAACAAACACGTAACAGGAGAACAGCAGCTAAAAACTTCAAACCACTCTCATCTTCTTTCACGCTTTCAGAATGGCTTGATGGAAAAGTAGTAAGATCACAAAATCCTTAACTGATTTTATTTTAGGGCTAGCACAATGTCAGCAGGATTAAATCCTCCCGGCCACAGCTTGGGAAGGTGTGAAAAAATGAGTTATTAACTCCCAGTCTCAATGTAACTTCTGTTCCTGCTCCAGACATGCTCATGCTTTCAGCAAGCGTGGCTGAATGCAAATTAGGATGCTCATAGTAAAGCGCACACGGAAATTGGGCATGAGAACAACTGTTATTTTAATGCATATTTTGTGCCCAATTTCTTTCCCAGCATGTAGAAAGGTAGCTGTCAGAGGTAGCACACAACTGTTACCAGATTTCTTTTTTTCCCCTCTGTTTATAAGGAAAAAAGGAAAAAAAGCACTACTCCTTTTTCCAGACTGAGATCCAGAGCCTGGGATGTGCTCATTCAACAGAAGGGTCAAAGAAAATGCTTTCCCTTATGGACCAGCTGCATTAACAGACTCTATACAAAAAGTTGCTGGACAGAAAGTTTCTAAGTCTGGCAGATTTTATATATCTAACGTTACAGAAAGTTTTCTTCAACACAGAAGACTGCTTGGGGTTCTGTGCAATGCTTGCAGTAAAATAATTGAGTATAGAGGGAAAACATCATTAAAATCTCCTTAGGGTTCAGGCAGAGAAATACAAAAATAGCAAGGTATCCTGTAAAAAGAAATGGAAAATGGTGGAAGATAAAAGGTGGTAAACACAGAGCCCATCATTAGAATATGCATCATGGGCAAATATCTGAAGAGGCAAAATCATTTTGAGAAACCAATTATATTCCCAGCTGTCAGGGAGAGTGGGGGGAGGGGAGAAAACAAAAAAAAAAAAAAAACAGAAAAAACACGTACTTTTGTGACCTCTTTTGGCAATGATGCCACCCACAAAAAGCCATCCTCAGAGGAGTGCATAAATCTTTGTGTCTTTGGCAAGAATATTGGCGATAGAGACTTCTAGAAAATGGAAAACACGTACAAGCACAATCATTGTTGTGCCCTGCAAAAGCAACAGGGAGAACCGAGGACAATGCCTATGTCAGATGCTAAAGATGTTACACAACAGCATAGCAAAAGCAACTGCATTCTAAATTTTAAACTCTAAAGCATCTTTGCAATGCCTGAGTGTGCTTTTACAGGGCTTGTATGAACACCACCCACCCCTGTTCTATGTGCACTGGCAAACCAGCTTCCTGAAGCCAGCCCTGACAGAGATATTGCACATGTTTCTTAATTTGTTCTAATAACCATTTCACTCCACAAGCACTTTTTCTTCTTTAATTAAAGGGAAAAAGTGCATCAGAATACAACAGTGACATTAAAAAAAACCCAACCTCTCAGCAAAATCCCCCTGCCACCAGTTTATACTGTTCAGTCCAAACGTTTGTTTTGTTTCCTAAAAGATTTCTCCGGTACCTTTCATACACAATTATGAAAGCTTTTTTTCCTTCTGACAAACAGATCACTTCATCAGCATCATGAGTTAAAGTCAATAGTACCCATGTGACTGATAGTTAGTTACTAAATCCTCTAAAAGACTTAAAGTTCAGGCATCAAATGCTATGTGATTAAGTAAATATAAGAAATTGATTACTCTTTTGTCTTACTCTATTGATTATGGAGTGGTTTTATGGCTTTTCTGTAGTCTGGCACTGTGTCTTTACAGAAATGGCACAAAAGGTTTGCTAAGTAGTTCTGCTATTAAAATACTTCAAAAAACAGTTCATTCTGCCACCATAGACTACTAAAAGAAAAGTTGCAATAAATAAATTGAGATAATTTACAAGAGATAACTGTAAGTGCACCAGCACAGGATTAACATGAGCTCCATAGCTGGGCAACGGCACCATGCAGGTGGAAGCATATGATGGAAGCAACAGCAATGCCAACTGGGAGAGGATGCTGAGCACCCCAATAAAGAATCAGGGCTGGAGATCACGCAGGGCCAAGCACAAGCATTCTCACCTTTCCCATTTACAGTGGGCACAGGAAGGGCTTGTGCTGGATAAGAGTTCAGCAAGCAGCTACACCCAATACATCAACTGATATCCTCTTTGAATCTCCCCTTACTGATGCTCAAGACACAACATGCACCCCAATTTCCTTCATAAGGCTTTGCCAGATTAAGGTTTCATATACGTGGTATAGAAGACTGTAAATATCAGGAAAGCTGAGCTGCAGGCTGGTATGCAGAGAAGCAGGTGCTCTGAAAAGTGAGGACATCAGAGGCAAGCTATGTTCCACTTATGCCTTTTGGCTGGTAATGACAAGAATAATAAATACTACGTGGGGACAAATCCAACAGCAAAATAATCCCCAAGAGATACACAGGCAAAGTAAGAGATGTAAAGAAGTTCACTATGGTATAGTCAGAAGCAGCTCTGGTCCCCATCTGAGTGCAATTCCTTTTTATAGCTATTTCTTATCTTATATTGACAAATTTATTGTGAGAGCACAGAAAAGAAAAAAAACATTGCTATGGTTTTATGTCTTGCACATACACACAAATCAAAAATCCCCAAAGAAATACTTTTCTATTGCACAGATTTTTATTTTTAATTTTTTTTTTTGAGGTTCTTCATTGGGAAGAGTGGTTCAAGGACACTCAAAGGCAGAAGTCTTATTTACAAGCAAGCCCAGAGTTACACAGATCATTCCCAAATTATACTCAGGTTCAGAGGAGCTCAGAAGTGACGTTTGGATCCAGTTTGCAGTTGAGTGGGGACCATCTGTGCTTCATCAGCACTTGGGGGTTCACACGCACTGGGTGGGCAACTGGCACAAAAAGCTGCGAGAAGCCAACTTCAGAAACCTCCTGCCTGCTCACTCTGCACCAGCTGCAGTGGTAGGGTGGTGAGTGTCAACTGATGAACATGACCTGCGGTCCCAATGGGCTGGATGGAGAGTACAGGCAGTGCTTAACTCAGAGGTTCCAGTCTCAGAGGTAACCAGAGTCCTAGCACTTGTGGTGAATTGGTACACTTGTAACCCTTTAGATATCAACTGTTGACCAAGTTTGAGACTATGACTAGGTCCAGCTGCACCCAGGTTCCACCAGGAGCTTAGAAAGCAAGAGATTCTATTCTGAACCTCATGAACCTTACTCCCCAAATTTCTTCCATTAGACATAAGCTGTGGTCCAAGCGTGAAACTAAGACTGAGAGCAGTCACATCTAGGCTTCTTCAGGAGTTTAGAAAGCAAGGGGGTCCATTTTGAATCTTGTGACTTAGTGGAAGTGTCTCCCTTACCCCTTTGGCATCTTTGATTTCTACACAAATCATTTTAGTTTGATTCTACCTCAATTTTCCTTTTATACATTCCATTAGACACAAACCATTGACCAAGTCTGAGACTTAAGCTAGACCTAGCTGCACCTAGGCTCCTTCAGGTGTTTAGAAAGCAAGGGGGTCTATTCTGAACCTTGTGACTCAACAGGAGTGTCTCTCTTTATCTTTTGTGCCTTCAATCTCTGCATCAATCATTTTTAGCTTGATTTTACCTTAATTTTCCTTTGTATGCTTCATCCATGTAGTAAGTAAGAGAGCGAGCCTTGCCATTCAATTCTGCCAAGTCATGCTTTTATAAATTTATATTAAAGCTACTCTTGCTGATACGTTGGATGGTCATTCTTTGAGGGACTCTAAACCACTCATTTCATGACAAAGGTTTTAGAGGAAGGGGAAAGACAGCTCAGGCACCTTAACTACATCCACACTAAGGAAGAAGCCACTGACTCATCAACTGCCATAGAGCCACAGTGCCTGCAAGTCAACCTGACATACATCTGCCATGTAAGACCAGCTTGCAGATGCAATCCCATTGCAGTTTATGTTGCCAAGGCAAAGACCTTTAGAGCACACTGGTGTTAATACCACACATCACAAGGTCTTTTATCTCACCCAAGTTCCCCAGTTCCAAGCCCTGTCAGCCCACCCATGCCAGGGCAAGGCAGGTCCTGCTCAATCAGTGTATTGCTGTCTCACGAGCAAGAGCTGTAGCTCTCAAAGGGGATGTGAAACAGCTCAGAAAGGGAGACAGATGCACAAGCCTGCAGCAATGGTCACCCTGCCCTTTTGCACACAGGAAAGGCGTTGGAATCTACACAGTGTAACCAATTTCCGGCTCTTCTAGGAACTGCAATCATGAGTGCCAGTAATGTATTGCTGGGTTTAGCCCATGAATTCTCTGTTTCTTACTTTTCCTGGCATGCTGCTGAGAAGCTGGGCCATTTCTCCTGTGCACCACCCAAAGTGGGGGTATGAGCTCCACCAGATTGTTCTACTCCAGGACTTCTTCAGGCTGTGTTGAGCCCAAGGCAAGGCACCCACATCAACCAGACACCACACAAGTTTATCCTATTCTTGGAACAGAAAGAACCAGAAGAAATGTGCTGTACCAGACCTGGGCAGGGGAGCCAGCAGCCGACATGTAAAGTCATCTACTTTTTCCTCAATTCTCCTTTGGCAGCTACTTGTTATTTCTTGTCTTCAAATATGAGCTTTTGGGAAAAGATTGCTTCCATTCTCTCTCTGAAGGCTCTAGCCCTGTGGGATCTGCTCACTGGGACTCTTAGGCACAGTAGTAATAGGAGCAATACATCACACTAGTACCAGGCTTATTTGTTCAAAGTGTCAAATCATCATAAGACAGCACAAGAGATGCATGCTGAGCCCTGCAGTGCAGAAAGGAGTGAAAGACTCAGCCTGGGGAAGGCTGTTGGAGCACCCCAGCTCTCCTACCTGTGCCCAAGAGTTCAGTGGGAAGAAACAGTGCCCCACAGCTGCCTCGTTCCAGACACCAGCAGGAACATCTTCAGCATGAGCACACCAGGTCTGCTACGTTTGTCCCCATGTTTGGAGCAATGACCAATATGGTTCAAGGCAGACCCACATCTGCAGGAACATCTGCAGTACAGATGTAGAATTGTGGTCCCTGTGGCAAGTGACCTGGGGGGTCCTGGTGGACACAAGCTCAATAGGAGCCAACAATATGCAGTTGTGGCAAAGAAAGCCAACAGGGTGCTGGGTTACATCAACAAGAGCATCACCAGCAGACAAAGATGTCTTCATCCCACTCTATTCAGCTCTTGTCAGGCCACACCTGGATACTGTGTTCGGTTTTGGTCCCCCACTATACAAAAAGATGTGAACAGTCTGGAGAGGGTCTAGAAAAGGGCCATAAAAATGGTACAAGAGCTATGAAGCCAACCATGGAAAGGCCGAGAGAGCTGAGTTTGTTCAGCCTGGGGAAAAGGCTGCTCAGGGGAGACCTCATCACCATGTTCCAGTATTTAAAAGTGGCTACAAAGAAGATGGAAACTGCCTTTTCACAAGGAGTTGCATGAAAAAGACAAGGTGTCACGGGCACAAGTTACTCCTGGGGTAACTCCAGTTAACACAAACTCCAGTTGAACACAAAAGGAACAATTTTCACCATGAGAACAACCAGCCATTGGAACAATCTCTCCAGGGAAGTGGTGGACTCCCCAACATTAGACACTTAAGATCCGGTCAGACAGGGTGCTGGGCCACCTAGGCCATGCTTTGTTTAGAAAGGCTGGCCCAGAGGATCCTTGAGATCACGTCCAACCTGGTATTCTATGATTCTATGAGATGATGCAATCTGGTCTGAGCTACATATCTTATCTTTACAAAGGATGGAGAAGGGGCACCACAGAACTCATAGGAGCTCTCAGATGCAGCTAAGCATCAGCCTCCAGTTCAGATGCTTCATGGCAAAGCCACCCCACCCATGCTGCCTTCCCCATGAACAGGAAATCCCTTTATTTTGGCCCCACTTTTGTCTAACATCTGGAGCCAGACCTTGCCTTGCAGCACACGGCAGCTCCCACTCTGATTCTTACCAATGCCATTGCATGAAAATGTGAAAAACACTTTAGGAGAGGAAGCTGAAGGCAGCAGTCATGCTTTCCACCTCCACTCCAGCCACAGAACATGTTAAAATAAATCTTTCATTCCCTAGTGTTCACCAGGGCTATAGGACATGCCCTGGGCCCAAGGCAGAAGTATCCAGTGAAGCAAGCTGTGTGTATAGGAAGCCCCAGCTCACCATGTAGTGCAGCTGCACCAGTGGCTCCAGCTCATCCTGCTGCAATCTCCAGTATCCCCACTGCCTGGAGGGAGGAGAGATGCACCATCACTGGCTTTTGGTGGCAGATGGCGGGGAGGATAAGCCAGGAGATAAAAAACCCAACCAACCAAAAAAAAAAATGGCATTTTTACTCCTGGAGCAAACACCACAAAACCTAACTTTGTGCATGACCAGGACTGCATCATGTTACTAAAGCGAGAACAATAAATGACAACTGGCTCCAGAGAAATTGATTTTTTCTTTTTTTTTTTTTTTTTTAACATTTGGACACAGAGAAATGGTTTCATTGCCCTGTAAGCCTAATGGGAGGGTATAAAGTGCCTTCCAAGACTGCTTAAAAATTCAATTTTTTCAAAATCAAGGAGTAACAACTCATTAAGTTGTATTAAAGCACTTAGAAGCTGTGATTTTTGCTCCTTGGGCAATTGAACAGCTTCTGTCCATTGTGCTGCTTTCCTTGGTGACGGTTTAATTTCTGCCTTCCTCTAACAGAAGGATGACAGCTGGCTCTGTACATCCCTCCAGCTGATGCACACAGCTACTGCAGCTTCCTGGCCCCTTCTTTTGGGACTCCATGCTGCAAGAAGGATGCTTTCTCTTTAAAAGGAATTACATTTCTAGTCCTTCAAACAATATTCATGTTAAGCAGTCAATAGAGTTGAAAAACAATAGCCATTGACTTTTTCCTTCTACACACTATGCAAATCCCTACTGCCATCGCAGAGCTGAGGTCAACTCTGCAGCCAAGCAAAGGAGAAGCCAGCACAGAGGAGGAGGAGAAGGATGACAACAATGACTGTCTCTTCTTCCCAACAGCAGCAGCATGGAGTTCACGACACTCCTTTTAGCCAGCTCGGGCTTACTTTAACAACTTGTTGGCTCCTTTTGGGTTTTGGTTGGTTGGTTTGGGGTTTTTTTTGTTTGTTTAGTTTGTGGGGTTTTTGCTGCATGATAGATTTATGGAACAGGTTCTACTTTCAGCAGCTAAGCCCCATCCCCATCCAATATAGCGGCTGGGGCACATTCCTGGGGTATCTGTAAAGGCTGCCTCTGAACTTGCAGGGATGGATCTATTCCTTCACATCAGCTCCCAGTAGACTATATGGAAATATTTTTTCTTCCTGAATCCAAATTTCTTCCACAATTTACCAACTGGAGGAAGCAACTATACTGTTAAAGTACGAACTTTTTCTTATCTTCCCCCCCCCCATTTCAAGACACTGGTCAGCTTTTAAGCGAAGAGTTTCTCTAAATGTTAAAATTTTGATACACTTTTTCAAGATAACTGAAACTTACTCCAGCAACAATAGTTATTTTAATTGAAAATTTTAATTGAGGCAGTAAAAAAAGATGTTGGATGGCTATGCTGGAGCTATTTACAGACCAAAGAAATAAATGCAAAGCCAGCCTGCTGCCTCCCCCAGCTCACGGGTGAAAGAAGTCAATGCTGAGCTTCTCATCAGAGCATTGCTTGATAGGTCCAAGGTAGGCACCTGGGAGGCAGAATGCCAGAAAACATCAGTCCCAGCACAACCCACCAGAAGCGTTTTGATACACTCTGCTGAGAGCCCTGGTGCTCAGAAACATCTCTTTGAAGTGTTATTTACTTTAAAGCATTATTTATACCACCAGCCTCTGCTAGAACACTGACTTCAAGAAAATCAGCATTTGGCACACCCAGGCAACAGTATGTATTTTGACCATGTAATTTTCTATCCCAAAATGTACATGAATCCTGTAAGAGATTTACCTTCGTTGTTCCCTCAGCCACAATCTATTTCTCTTGTTTCCAAAAAGCAGCCATCCCTTTCCACAGCTCATTCTGTACATCTTTCAATAAAGCTCCTTCACAGCACACCCATAGAGACAGGGCATGCAGTATATAGTGCGGATATTTGAACATTAGTAATCCAATAACATGAATTTACCCAAATATCTTTTCTTGTCAAACATTCTAAATGTTACACTAAAACAGCGCCAGCCAGCCATTTAACAATCCTACATAGGCTTTGTTCATTAGGTTTTACCCTGTGGAAAAGTTACACAGTTTAATTCTCCATATCTCCTCCTACATCACATCCCAGACCTCAGCAAGATTAGTTTGGGTCTCTTGGCACCACCCAATATAATTAACACACTTAATTTCTTACTGCCCTTGATTTCAAGTGTTTCCTTGGAAACAGCTCCTTAACCAACAGAGACATCCTCCAGAGGAAATATAGGATTTCAACCTGAATGTATAAAAGTCAGTGGCCCTACAACTCTAGGTAACACATCACTTGAAAGTTATATCCATCTTTATACAGGCCATGAAATTAATTCCTGGAAATTAACATCTACAAGGGACACTGCAAAAGCCACCCTTAATATTTCAAAATATTTAATTAGAATATGCCTCTAAATTTGTCAGCAAGGATGGCAGTTCTTAAGCTTTCTGGCAATTCAGAAGTGTCCAGCATTACTTCTCTTGACAAGTAGTCTCAAGATAGGACTAACAAAGCAGATAAGGAGGATGCAGAATAAGGTGCTGCTCATGCTTAGCAGGATCTGCTGCTGGTGAACCCACCCAATGGCTTTAGGCAGAAATTTTCCAGATAGAAAACATATGGGTTTTTATGTGAGC